>JALIZH010011379.1:0-15317 GCA_030522465.1 Rhipicephalus appendiculatus
CCCACCCTAACCAAGTTGCAGCTTTGGCCTGACAAAATATTAACGAGAACTTACAGCCATGCGAAGGGAAGTATAGGGGACGTTATTAGAAGTTATTGTGATGTAAATGTGAAGAAAGAAAAGTGGACGAAAAGGTAACATGCCACCGGCAGGGACCAAACCTGCGACCTTCGAATAACGCGTCCGATGCACTTCCATTGAGCTACGGTGGCGCTCATCCCCTCGTCCACTATATAGGATATATATGTGCATTTAAACGTGGGAGCGTCAGTCAGCGCCACCTGTTGCCATATCGGCGAGTGTGGAACACACTTCTTGCCTGTTGGCGTAACGTAGCACGTGATCTTATTACGAGCTGGCAGCTGACTTATAACCCCTCGCATACTACCTGTAATGTGAACGATGCTACACACTGTTATGGTCAGTGTCAACTTTTTCTAGGACAACACTTAATTCCAATATTGAATTTTAAAAACATCACTGTGCATTTAATATGACTGCAATATACATTCTGGAAATATGTAAACAATTTTCCAATTTGAAGAAATAAAACTGCAGCATCGCAAGGACGCGATACAGAAACATACAATCCTTTTTTTTTTTGTTATACTAGCGCTATCTTTTATGTGGGTCAGTGCACAAAGTCTTTTTCTGTACAAACATATTGATCTGTTTAACGTTTCCCAGGCTGACATAAATTGAACAGTGGTACCTATTAAGTCTTTTTCTGTACAAACATATTGATCTGTTTAACGTTTCCCAGGCTGACATAAATTGAACAGTGGTACCTATTAAGTCTTTTTCTGTACAAACATATTGATCTGTTTAACGTTTCTCAGGCTGACATGAATTGAACAGTGGTACCTATTCCAATGGCGACAGCCACCAGCAGGTCCATTCCAAGGACACGGTTCATGTTCGCTTCAGCTGCAGAAAAATACAATCGTCGGGTGTATGAGTCGGAAAATTTCCATCTCTTAAGTAAGCTACTATGTTTGCCTTGGTAGATTCGCATTAACACTCTAGCAAATAGCCGGGAATATGTCTTTGTTTCTAGTGTAGTGCTTCTACCGCTAGCGATGACACGTCCCATTTTAAGCGGAAAGCTACGAAATAAAACAAAAGGTGCATGCCTCAACCATGCCGCAAGATAACGGACGTCTATGGACCTACGTAATATTGGTCGTTTGAAACTATGCTACAATGTCTGCTGCAACTACAGTTGCTCAGTACCCCGTATACTTTAATTCTTTCTTTTGCAAATCAGCCAAAGGTCCACGACGCGTTCGTAAGGCAACACATGAACCTATGGAGCTACTAACTTTCTTTATGCTTATGCTGACCATGATGAATAAACATAGGAGAGCTTTTTTAATGAATGGGCCTTTGTAACACCCACTCTTTGCACAATTCACATTTCTTGACGGCTGATGCGATTATACGCTAATGCACGCAATATTCCATGCGTTAAGGGGACTCCGCCCACTAGTTCACATTCATATAGTTTTTTCTTTCGAATACGTTTCAAGCAATGGCATCGCTCTCTGGAGGAGCGACGGTGCGATGCTCACTTGAGTGAATAATAAAAATCTTCGGTCCTATGCTCACTCGAACCGAAGATTTTTATTATTCCCTTTATTCGCATCTTGCTAGATTTTTCGGTCACGGAGAACACTGATTTTTTGCTCACAGCCAACGACGCCGACGGCGACACCAGAATTCTTGGGAAACGAGCTCTTTAACACTCGAGAAGCGTGTGTTGTGGGGCTAGTTGGTACTACTTATTATTCAAATTTAACTGCTCTTAGGACGGGACACCAGAGCAGATACAGACAGGACGAACGCAGACTAACAACTGATTTATTGAAACCCCACAATCCTGTCTCCTGGAATCATGATTTATAAGAGGTAGCTCATCATGACAGGGACAGAGAGGAGGGACAACATACACACAACGCTAACTTGCAACTAGAGCTGTGCGCCGCCGCGCCGCCGCCGCCGCTGCCGCCTGTATTTGCCCACGCCGGTCGCGCCGCCGCCGAAGTTTCCAGAGTGACCACGCCGCCGCCGCCGCCGCGCAATAATTGCTGCG
Source organism: Rhipicephalus appendiculatus (assembly GCA_030522465.1). Taxonomy (NCBI): domain Eukaryota; kingdom Metazoa; phylum Arthropoda; class Arachnida; order Ixodida; family Ixodidae; genus Rhipicephalus; species Rhipicephalus appendiculatus. The sequence continues at coordinate 2,093 of JALIZH010011379.1, forward strand.
CGCCGCCGGTAATCTTTCATTTTAACCAGAACAGGGAATCTCCACATAAAATACATGACCGCCCGGGGTGCTTTTCTCAATGTGTCCATGTAATGGAGTCTCCATTTCAGACACCGCTGATTGGCGGGAACTCGGCCAGCAACGCGCCCTGTCTTTACGGTTCTTCCTATTCAACGTCATTTTGATGTCATTTTCCTAACTCTGGACTCAAATTAGAGGAACGGAATACCACAAACCTGCTTCAACCATAGAAGAAAAAAAAAATAGGAGAGTGTGCGCCTAGCATCTATAGGCCAACCTCCTCTGAAGGCGCTACCCCTTCGGGCTCGTGTCACAATTCCTGCCATGCTCTTGTTTCGTTTCCTCTTTCTTAATGAGCTCATGGGAAGAAAATAATTCCCCATCTCCCGCTAAAGGGAACCATGTGTAGATGCGAAGCAGCGGGGAGATAATTAGCTTGAGCGGGAGGAACGTCGCCGCTCTCATTTCACGGCAGTGGTCCGGGCGCTCATCGCGGCGCTGCACAGGAGAGACAATGAGGCGCGCGCGCTCCGTCATTTTCATACCGCGGAACTACCGGGGCGCCCCCCAGCGAAGTATGCAGCTGTCACACCACCTGTCGTGCGCACCGCTCCGCAGAGGATTCCTAGAGGAAAGGACGGGGTGGGGGGGGGACCGTAGAAGAGGAGAGAGAGGGGGGAGGGGACGTGCATGCCCTGTGGGGATGTGGGACGCGGGAGCCGCTCCGTGGAGTAGAGGATTCTTAGAGGAGAGAGGGGGGAGAGGACGCGCATGCGCTGTGGGGATGTGGGCGCCGCTCCTTAGAGTAGATGATTTCTAGAGTAGAGGAAGGGGGTGAGCGTAGGAGAGGGGAGGCGCACGCGCTGTGGGGGGGTGTGGGACGCGGGAGCCGCTCCGTAGAGTAGATGATTCCTAGAGGAGAGAAAGGGGGTGAGCGTAGGAGAGAGAGGGGGGAGGGGACGCGCATGCGCTGTGGTGGTGTGGGACGCGGGACGGACTAAGCCCCCTCCAAACACATGCAAGCAAGATTAAGGAATGGGGTCAACCTGGGCGACAGACACCACCTGCCTAGCCATTGCTAAGCAGCCTCTCTGTGCTCTCGGCCATGACTCAAGGAATGGGGTCAACCTGGGCGACAGACACCACCTGCGTAGCATTGCTAAGCAGCCTCTCTGTGTTCTTGGCCATGACTCTGATGACTGTGTTAGGGTTGACGGCCTTCATATTACTACAGTGTTCTGGTTCGCATAATGGGTGCTTCCCTACTTCATGAAAGTGGCCGGATGCGGGACGGGGGACGGGGGGACGGCGGACGGGGGACGCGGGAGGGACAGGGCCCCGAGCATAAGATGCTTCGCATCTAAAAAAAACGAAAATTCACGAGCGCGCGCGCCCTGCGTCCACAAACCAACCTGATCCGACACCGCTGCCCCCTAGTGCTCTATGTTCTGGTCACAGTTCACAGCATGCTCGTGTTTCATTTTTTTATGGTTGCGGAGTTATTCTCTTTGTGTCCCCCTAGTGGACTGTGCATTTCGGCCGCAGCTCATTGGCAGGAGTTCGGCGACCAGCGCGCCCCTGGTTTCCGGTTCTTTTTCCGCAACGTCATTTTGATATCACGAATCTTTTACAACTCCCGACAATAATGAAAGAGACAGAATGTGCTTCAACACAACAAACGTAGCGCCCAGACACCCGCTTTTGGGCGTACACCTCAGAGACCGTGCATAAATTCTGATCGCGTAAGCCATCGGAGAAGGTTTAATGTGGCCGCCCTTCTAACGCACCTGTCAAGATCGGTACGCATTCCTTGCATCGTTCTCAAACATCTGAGACACATTCATAGGCAAGTTAAGACTGGAAAAGTTCCTGTTTCGGTACATTTCGTCCACTTCCTTTTTACCCTGGGAATGTGCTGGCGGGTTCGGTGCATCGACGTGCTCAAGAGCAAACATGACGGCTCACCGCTCTTTCGAGTAACTGAATGCGCTGTGCGGAAGTGGACTGTGGACATCTTCAGATGGACACATCGAGAATCGCTCCCCGGAAGTTGTCTCTTTATCTCCTCCAGAACTGTCAAGAATATTGCCTGACCTGGACGCTCGGGCGTCCTCTAGCCTTAAAAGGCGAAGACCCAACTAGCCGGATAGCATATTCGTGGAGTTTTGGACTTACTATATTTTGCATAGATAAACAAAATAGGTAAGTTATATATATCGATGGGTTAATGCACGTTTTTCCTTTCATTTTTACTCAAGTAAGTCGATAAATAAATTTAGAAGTTAAGGGAAAGAAAAACTTACAGTAATTGATCGGTGAGCTTTTTGGTAGGTATTCATGTTAAAACGACACAACGTGAAAACACAGACACAAGAGTGAAGTCAAGAGAGTAACCAGTTATCTCTCACGTACAAGAAAATTCGACGACGCAAACCGACGAGAAGAAAAGGCGAAAGGAAAGACCGTCAACTCGCAACTAACTTTGTTCTTGCAAATCCAGCGCAATATATACACCATGCCACACATGCGCAAACACACCCTGCGTTACACCAGCAATCAGTCACTTTCAATGCACGTGCTATGTCAGAAACCTGTCAAAAAATTCAAATTCAGCTGAACGCAGTAACACCGAGGTATCGCTAATACAGATATCTTTTTTCTTTCGGATGAGCTATGCTTCTATAGCATCTCGTTGGTTTGCGTCGTCGAATTTTCTTGTAACATGCACCAACTAGCCCAACAACAAGTTTTACTAAAGCATCTCTCACGTAGACCGTCAAGCGCAACTGACTGATAGGTATCGCCTCTTGCCTGGGAATGCGTAAATAGGTATTTTAAGTGCGGATCACTTTAGGGGCCCGGGCCGTTGTATGCTGTCACCGCACGCTCTCATCGTATATTGTCGTATCTTGGCGAAACGCAAGCAAAACCACTCATCGCATACATATCTGTAGGATATTGAGCGTGCGTTCGCGCCTATAGGAGAAGTCTTCTTCCTCTTGGTCTTCGAGCGCCTTGATAATATTAAGTGCGGAGCACGCCAGGGGCTCCGGCTGTCGTATGATGTCTTAGGCTGTCGTCTCTTGGCGTAACACAGGCAGAACCACGTATTAAAATAGGAAAAAAGAGGAAGCAAGCAAAAAATAGAAACAGAGAGAAAGAAATGGAAAAATAGGACGAAAAATAGAAAGAGCAAGAAAACGAAAGAAATAGATAAAGCGAGGGAAAGAAATCATTAGAAGTAAAGAGAGAATGAAGCACACAAAAAAGACGGGTACAGAGAAAAAGAGAAAGGAGGAAAGAAAGAGAAAACCCAAGAGAAATAAAGAGGGCTGCCCAGCCCCGCACTTCCTTCAGGTTTGGCACCACTAGTGCGAAGCTACCTTAATTTTTTTTGTCTACCTTCTTTTCCGCCGCTGTACAATTTTTCAGTTAACGGCGTTTACGGTGTCTTGACTACTCTCTTGTGTCCGTGTGTGCACATCCAGTCTTTTTAAATGCCCCAAAACAATATCTGAAAATACAACATCGAGCTCGTCATTCTCTCGTGGCGCTTTCTTGGTATTGCGACAGCAGTTATACGGACACCCTCGGCTGAGTTTTGCCGTCGCCGTCATGCCCCGGATTTGTATGTGTATGTATATATTGTAAAAGAACGACACAGAGACAGCACCCTTGCTGCGGGCAGGCTGTTCTATTCCATCGTCGTCTTCTTCTGCTTCGCTCTAGCTCCAGAGCCATGGTCTAGCTCCCGAGCCATGGTATATAAAAGACACAAAGAAAAATAAATCGGAAGACAATGCACCCGACCGGGGATTCGAACCAGCGACCCCTCGCTCAGCAGCGCGCTGCGTAAGATCACTCAGCCACGTACCGTGCATGCGCTATTTTCTTCTTTCTCGAATCACTCTCACTTATTTTAACGGCAAGCTATTTATAGACACCATTTACCGCTGGCGGTATGCAGATCTCGGAGGAGCTTGAGCGTGTTTTCTATCGCGCAACGCTCCTGCATTTTCTTTCAATTTGAAAACTGCCCTTGAGACGCGCACAAAAAAGGGAGCCCTTTCAGTACCCACTCGTGATGTGGAACAAAGAAGAAAAAACACCGCGCACACGTTACGTCTGACGCCACCGCGTGGCAGGAGACGCAGAGGGGTCATTCCGCGCGCCGCACTTCAAAAGAAGAAATATCTAAGAGCGTCCGCTTCTGCGTTGTCGACACTTTCAGCGTGTTGCTCGAGCACAAAGGCGTAACGACTGTGATAGATGTCGGTTCACGCTTGTCCTGTGTATACCTGTGCGTCCTCTTCGAGCTTCCTTTTTCGTGCTTCAGCAGGAAGCTGCAAGTATCGAGCTGCTTGTCGTTCTTCGTGTGACATTCGAATTTCTTGTTATCGCATTCATTGCTTCGCCCTTGTGGCGAAACTGAAATTTTTTGGCGCTTTCCGTGACGCCAGAATGGTGATTCACATGGCATAATTAGGACACATACTCTCGACTGGTCTATAGAGAAATGTCAGTTGTAAATTATCTCCTACCCTGTTTTGCCATGCATTCGCCCACTTGTTCTTCCTCCCCTCGCAAGATTATCGTACGCGATGAACTAATTTCGCCCCATTTTGGGAGCTTCCGATTGCGCAAGCGCAAATAACAGCGTGTAGCCGACAAGCTCGAAATCCTGATAGGCTCAACGCTCAGCGCTAACATTGTACACGTGTTTATGAAGAAATAAGTGTCGAGGAGATATCGCCTGTAAGAATTGTAGTGACAGGGACAACGAAAACCAATTGAAGAAGTGCCGAATTATTTGATTCTTCCAATAGACGAATTCTTTACAGCAAAGACAAGGCAGCTCTCCAAAAAAAAAAAAGAAAGCCAGCCTGCTTCCACAGTTGATGTATATCTTTTTATTGCGATAAAAATTATATGGATACTTCGTACAGGTTTTCATCATCGCCGTCATTTTCCGTATAACGTCCAAGTCATTAACTTTTGTACGCACATCGTATGCTGTACGCGCTAGTAAAAGCTCGCGAGCGCTAGCCAGGAACACGGCTGAAGCATAAATTAAAGAATTTGCCCATCTCCGTCGCACGGAGGGCGCGGGCGATAACATCATTCCGCGTGCGAGGCCTGCCGTTGATTGCTCCTCAACCAGACAGCAAGCGCCTTGTCTGTCTTTCGCTAGACCAAGGAGTATAAAGGGACGCCAGAGTAAAGGGGCTCCGTGGCTGGAGCCGCAACTGTGAACTTTGACTTTTAGGGCGCGGTGATGAGCGCTGGCGAGCGCGCTAACTCGGCAGGGATAAGAAAAGGGCTAAAAGGGCTATCATACTCTTCTACACGCTGTGATCTCACCGCTTCGTGCTGCTAGCACTGATACGGATAACTGCACGTAAACCACTTCTTTCACGTGGACCGGCCGCATTCCCTAACACCAGCATTTTGAAGTTTCATGAGATCGGATGAAAAACACTTAGCTGCAATCCCTTAGTCCATTGTAACATTACGACATGTTGCTATCGCATTCACTGCTTCGCCCTTTCGGGGAAACGTTTTTTTTTTCTCCAAAATTCGAGGGTCAAATTCCTCGTTTGACCAGCTCTTGAATATCCCCCCCCCCCCCCCGCGCCGCGCCGCCACCGATCCGATGAACCCCGCGCCGTTGACGCGCCGCCGCCGGCGATTTTAGGACCGGCGCACAGGTCTACTTGCAACTAATGGTTTTATTTGCGAACGCACATGTCATTTATCACAAGTAGGCTTGTGCGAATATTCGAATGCTTCGAATATTCGAACGAATATTGCAGTATTCGAATTGGCTTCGATTCGAATTTAAATTGTTGAAAATTTCGAAGTATTCAAAATGAACGAAGAGGTGTATATTAGTCCGGATGTAACCCCTGTAAAGGTGGTTTCACTGCAGTGGAGAGGTGTTAAGCCGTGAAAGCACCTATCTAGGCGTATCTCAGTTAGCATGTTACCCCCTGTAAAGGTGGTTTCAATGCAGTGAAGGGGTGCTAAGCCTTGAAAACACCTATCCACTGCCGCGAGCCCCACTTCAGGGTTAAATGAGCACATTACCGTCACATCAATTCATCATTTTTGTTAAGTTTAAAAGCTTGTTATACCATCCTAAATGCTCTAAGTATAGTAAATTTTAAAACGCAACATATTTTCCAGGTGATCACTTGCATTTTTGCGAAAGTCAAATCCTGCTAACTGTTTTTCCACTTCATTTGAACCAAAAAGAATGGCATTTTACAGGCCTTGTTTCAATTTGTAAAAAATATTGTGCAGGTTAGTTGGGTCATGACAAATATGCCCATTTTTTATAATATGTGATATATATACTATTCGAATTCGATTCGAAATTATTCGACGAAAATCAATATTCGCTTCGAATTCGCTTCGAGCCTAAAATTCACTACTCGCACAAGCCTAATCAAAAGCGATAGATCGATAAAACCAAGGGACCAACATGCAAAGATACAGCACTGAGCTTGCACGTGTCATCACTAATCACAGCCTTCTTGCACCCGTCAACGTCAAAGCGCTGATTCTAGGTACTTCGTTTCTTTAGCTGACAAAGCTAAAGAAGGCACACTGACACATTGTGTCAGTGTGATCGCAAATAAAACCATTAGTTGCAAGTTAGCTTTGTGTGTGTGTTGTCGCTCTTCTCTGTCCCTGTCATGATGCGCTACGTCTTATGAATCACGAGCCCCAACCAACTAGCCCGGCAACGTGCCTTAGCTGTCTCATGAAACAATGCGCATGGGCGAAAAACAATCATGACCGCATGACGCTAGTACACTCCCCCCTGCTAGATCCATAGCTAAGCAAGAATATCGAGCTCTTTCTTCAAGAGATAGACAGATGTTTCACTGACGCACTTATCTGGGCCCTGTCTCGCTATCCAAGAGGCTTCCAGGATTTCACGTGCTCTTTGCCCTACGCTCGCCCTTAGTGCTACTAAAAATGGGCGTTTGAATAATATGTCTTTAACACTATTGCACTTAATGTAGAAACACTTAATGTAGAAAGCATGTACATACAAATGTATTTCTCTGCTCTTATTGCAACATGAAACAGCAACATAGCAGAATAAATTCTCCTTCAAGATTCACTCCTGCTGCCACTTACTCCTACCTGAGCGCGCAAAAAAACGAATTTTAGTGATTAAACAACCATCAATTTACATAATTTCCTTCAATGAATAATTTTGAAAGTAAAGAGAGTACCTTGCTTGGCTGGAGAAAAAGTTTCAAGGCTGACGTGCATGTAAAAATGCATGCCATATTGGCAGTACGAAGATTGATCTCACCTGTAGTCGGATGGGACTTACTCAGTGAGCGTCTGCGTAGGTCTGTTGATCTGAGCACTTTGTATTGCAATTTATATACTGGAAAGCCAGGGCTGAAATATTCCGCTTAGCTTGATGCTTTTAAGCAAAGCGGGGAAAAAGAAGTTGGCAGATATGAGAAGTGAAAGATCACTAATTGGCTTGTCAAAAACGCTACGGTGGTTGTGCTGGTCGTGAAATAAAGAGAAACAACAAAAAAGAACCCGTAAATGTATACCAATCAAATTTCGCGGAAAAACCCTTCATGGGTGCCTTTCCGGCACATCACTTTGTAGCGGTATTCCGCGCAGTCATGGGATAAATTTTCACCGAAGTCAAAGAAGTAAAGAATATTAAGCAAGGTAAAGAAAAACCACCAAGAATCGTAAGAATAGACAATCAAAGGCACAATAAATAAAGATATGTAAGCAAATGAGGGATATAGCATGCTACTTTTATTAATTTATTCGCGACACATTATGGTTTGCGTAGGAAATTTTTGCTACATGCATGGACGCTTTATAACGTTCACATTATTCGAAGTACACAAATGCTTCTTTTTTTTGCCTTAAAGCATGGTTACGATGTTGTGTATTGCGCACACATCTACGTAAATACAGATGTCAGGGCTTTTGCAATGTATATGAAGTTTGTAAAATTAACTGTTTCACTGAGAGCTCAAGTAATATACAGTGAAACCTCGGTGAGACGAATCTCAGGGGACCACCAAAAATATTCGTATCATCCGAAATTCGTATCACCAGAAAGCACAGAAAATTGGCTTGCGACAAAAGAAAGCTTGCGTGCATTTTCATTTACTGTTTTTCAGGGCCACAGCAATGTCATGGAGAACTCTGAATGATTGTCAGTTAAGTTTTTAGATGTCGGCAATCACACCAGTACTTGTAAATATACGGCCCGTAAACGCTTGTTTAATTACTGAATCAGGCGCGTTGTGACCCGCGACAGTAGTAGCCCCTTCCAAATTTTAGTATGCTTGTTCGCATGACAGCACGGTACTGCGGCGAAAGTAACGGAAGAAGCGTTTTGACGCGATAGATCAAGGCCACAAAATTTGAGAACCAGGGTCCCATGTTATGATTTCTTATCGCGGAGGTGTTGCGGGATGTTTATTGGGAGATTTACGCCGTGCCCGCACTAGTGCGAACTCTACAGTGGCGCATGTTGACGTTATGAGGCCTGACTCCTTCGCCAAGACCGTCCTCGCCTTCTTTCGGTCCTCGTGCACCTCTCATAGGATGTCTGATGCACGAGGCAGGCACGTGTAAACGCAGTACAAAGACAGCAGCCCGCGTCGACGCGTTAGAAAAAAATTACACCATCTCCCGCTAAAGGCAACCATGTGTAGATGTGAAGCAGCGGGCGCTAACGCTTACACTGGCGGCGGCGTTGACGCTGGCGCTCATCGCAGCGTTGCGCAGGAGAGAAAACTGGGGAGGCGCAAAGCAGGCAGTTATGGAGCAGTGTTTCCTACTGGAACATGCCAATCGCTGCTAATGGGCAGTGAGAGACAGAAGACTCCGACTGGACACAGAGACCCGCACTCCGCTTTTAGTTAACGCGCACGCTGCGAATTTTTATTGTTCAACAACGCACAGGAGAAATCTTCCACCGGCACCACCTTGGAGGTCAAGATCCATTGCCATATATACGGGATGGCCAGTGAACGGTTGTGCAGCGCGAGCAGTCGGTTTTTTCAACCAAGAAACTCGCTAGCAGACGCTGCCTGCGTCGGCGTCGCGAGGCGAGAGAGGGGGAAGCGGAGGAGAGGAGAGAGAGGGGGGTGACACGCATGCGCAGTGGGAGTGTGAACGCCGTGGGCAGGGATACGTAGAGGAGAGAGGGGGGGGGAGCATAGGAGAGGAGAGAGAGGGGGGACGCGCATGCGCAGGGGGGAGTTAGACGCCGCGGGCAGGGATGGAGAGAGGGGGGGGAGTGTAAGAGGGGAGAGAGGAAGGGAAGCGCATGCGCAGTGAGGGTGTGGTTGCCGTGGGGAGGGATGCCTAGAGGAGAGAGGGGGGGAGAGGAGGTTTTTTATTTTTATTTTTTCTTTAACTGTTTGCGCATGCGCAGTAAGGGTGGGCACGCGGCACACCACCACCACCACCACCACCACCGGATTAAGCTTCGCCATAAGATGCTTCACATCTAAAAAAAAAGCATGGCGCCAATGCCCTCTGTAATCTAAACGCGAAGGCACACGGCAGCACATTAGAGCCTCAAAGATTCACGCACACAATCTCGGTGGCCGTGACGCGTCTCTGAAGGTTTATTCTGACCGTAAGAAAAGTTTCTTACTCCGTCATTCTGACGATTTGGCGGTGCGGCACGCATGCCGCCGCGCTTGCGTTCCCACGCTCGCACATGGTTGGCGCGTATTCCGCGACAGCGCGGACAGAACCTCTTCGTACCTGGATGGTACCGTACGTTCGTATCAAACGTCGCCAAGTGAAAATCGGTTCGCAACAACCGTACTCCATTACATTGCAGGCCAATGGGCCTTGGCCGGGACCAAAGGAAAATTCGTATCACCCCGAAATTCGTATGATCTGTGTTCGTATCACCGAGGTTTCACTGTAATTGAACAGGGAGCCCTCAGTAGTCGTAGACTTCAGCCGTGAAATACTGCTTCGCAGGTGGTCTGGTTTTCGATAGACTGCTCTGGATAGACTGTCAGCTATTCCACACCACTCTCACAAGGCTAGCATAATTTCGATTTCATACCACGGCAATAATTGGTTTATGTCACTCATTTGCTCTTACACAGGAGAAACGTTTTCAATCAAATCAGTTGACGTGGTGTATTCAAGCATGATTTAGAACCGCATGCTAGGGACGTGCTAGAGTAATCTCTACTGGCTCATGGTTTTTCAATCTACCTTAATGAGAATTTTTAATTACAAAATGATTCCTGCCGTCAGCACTCTGCGTTATGTTGTTCATGATTCGGCTAAAATTTGCCCTAAATTGGTGTATGCTCTGCATATGTCAAGAAAAGCATATAATTTTTCGACAATCCTCCGTTGGGACAAACATTGATAAACAAATAGAACGCAGTTTACATGTTTCTTCCCTGTCTTCAAGATCATGACAAAGGAGGATATGGATGTCCTCAAATGATACCGCATTGCCCGAAAGAAAGGACAAAAAATTCCCCATCTCCCGCTAAAGAGAACCATGTGTAGATGCGAAGCAGCGAGGAGATAATTAGCTGGAGCGGAAGGAACGTCGCCGCTCTTATTTCACGGCAGCGGTCCGGGCGCTCATCGCGGCGCTGCACAGGGGAGAGAATGAGGCGCGCGCTCCGTCATTTTCATACCGTGGAACTACCGTGGCGCCCCCCAGAGGAGTATGCAGCTGTCACACCACTTGTCGTGCGCGCCGCTCCGTAGAGGATTCCTAGAGGAGAGGACGGGGGGGGGGGGGGCGTAGGAGAGGGGGAGGGGACGTGCATGCGCTGTGGGGGTGTGGGACGCGGGAGCCGCTCCGTAGAGTAGATGATTCCTAGAGGAGAGAGGGGTAGAGGACGAGCATGCGCTGTGGGGATGTGGGACGCCGGAGCCGCTCCGTAGAGTAGAGGATTTCTCGAGAGGAGAGGGGACGCGCATGCGCTGTGGGGGGTGTGGGACGCGGGGGGCCGCTCCGTAGAGCAGAGGATTCCTAGAGGAGAGAAAGGGGGTGAGCGTAGGAGAGAGAGCGGGAGGGGACGCGCATGCGCTGTGGTGGTGTGGGACGCGGGAAGGAGGGACGGACTAAGCCCCCTCCAAACACATGCAAGATCAAGGAATGGGGTCAACCTGGTCGACAGACACCACCTGCCTAGCCATTGCTAAGCAGCCTCTCTGTGCTCTCGGCCATGACTCCGATGACTGTAGTAGTGGTTGACGGCCTTCATATTACTACAGTGTTCTGGTTCGCATAATGGGTGCTTCCCTACTTCATGAAAGTGGTCGGACGCGGGACGGACAAAGCCCCGAGCATAAGATGCTTCGCATCTAAAAGTTAACACATTATCAATCGATAATTAGATTTGTCGTGCGAAATCTTTGTTACATGTGCTAGACAAAAGTTCTAGCTCGAGGACTTCGCCTACAGTCCGAAAAGTGCATTAATTCCTGCTTCCTTCGTCGTGCGGGGAACAATATTGGTAAGGTGGTACGAACTGCTGAAGACTTGGAACGGATATTTCTTCAGCAATGTTGCTGATTCATTGGAAAAAAATTGAAGGACACTTTCTACATTCCAAAGTGTGTTCGGCGAAAGCGTGTGGCCATTCCACTGATTATGCTATGTCTTTTTTCTTTTACACTCTCAGTGGCATAAGACACAAACCTAATGGGTGCGTGTTTTCTTTAATTTTTTACCGCGAATCGCAGCGAGACGCGAGACTCATCTTCCTCCGTTCGCATGCGTTAGTATTTTCTCGCGCTTTGTGCATCGTGCAAACGCCATCCGCGTTCCAGCTCTTAAGTTGACGGACCCTTTGTAAATTGGAAAGTGTATTCCGTGAACGCCTGGGTCCATTGAGACGGCGTCGGTCAGAATGATTGCAAACTCTGGTCACAGCGAAGCTACGCAAGCAAAGCGCGAGCACTATAGAGTCCGACGCGACCGGCGTCCGTCTGCGCATCACGGCGGCCAGCTGGCTCAGTGCCAGAGCTCGGATGGACGGACGGACGGACATGGACGGATGAACGGACGGACGGACGGACGGACAGACGGACGGACGGACGGACGCACGGGCGAACAGACAGACAGACAGACAGACGGACGGACGCCGGACGAAGGTCGGACGGACACCGGACGGACGTGAGCATGAGACATTAAAGACTTTCGCCTTAAAGATTACACCATCCACCGCTAAAGGGAACCATATGTGTAGATGCGAAGCAGCGGGCGCTAACGCTTACACTGGCGGCGGCGTTGACGCTGGCGCTCATCGCAGCGTTGCACAGGAGAGAAACCTGGGGGGCGCAAAGCACGCAGTGATGGATGGTTGTTTCCTACTGGAACATCCCAATCGCTGCTGGGCAATGAGAGACAGAAGACCCGGACTGGACACAGAGACCCGCAGTTCGCTTTTAGTTAACGCGCACGCTGCGAATTTTTCATCGTTCGGCAACGCACAGGAGAAATCTCCCACCGGCACCACCTTGCAGGTCAAGATCCATTGCCATATATACGGGGTGGCCAGTGAACGGTTGTGCAGCGCGAGCAGTCGGTTTTTTCAACCAAGAAACTCGCTAGCAGACGCTGCCTGCGTCGGCGTTGCGTGGCGAGAGAGGGGGGGAGCGTAGGAGAGGAGAGAGGGGGGGGAGGGGGACGCGCATGCGCATTGGGGGGTGTGGTTGCAGCAGGGGGGTGCCTAGAGGAGAGAGATGGGGGAGGGGATGCGCATGCGCAGTGAGGGTGTAGACGCCGCGGGGGAGGGATGCCTAGAGGAGAGAGAGGGGGAAGCGTAGGAGAGGAGAGGGAGGGGCAGGGGACGCGCATGCGCAATGGGGGTGTTAGCGCCGCGGGAGGGATGCCTAGAGGAGAGAGGGGGGAGGGGACGCGCATGCGCAATAGGTGTGTAAACGCCGCGGGCGGGAGGGATACCTAGAGGAAAGAGAGGGGGAAGCACAGCAGAGGAGGTGCGTGGGGAGGGTTCGCGCATGTGCAGTAAGGGTGGTGAGGACGCACACCACCAGCACTACCGCCGGACGGACGGACGGACGGACGCCGGACGGACACCGGACGGATGGACACCGGACGGACGTGAGCATGAGACGTTAAAGGCTTTCGCCTTAAAAGTCGTTTCATCGCGGGGGGTTGCTTTATGAAATGTGCAGCACA
>JALIZH010011380.1:0-12888 GCA_030522465.1 Rhipicephalus appendiculatus
TTACTTTTTGGGGCTGTAATTGACCACTGTAATCAATTACGTTTTAAAGTAATTAATAGTAATTGTAATCGGTTCCTTATTTTCTGTACCATGTACCAAGTCCGGTAGAGACCGTCTCTGAAATGCTCAAATTCTTTTTCGTTTGTAAAGCGTGCTTCGGAGCACAACTTCGCATTGAGTGAGTGAGTGAGAATTGAAGGTGAGTGAATGAGTGAGTGAGTGAGTGAGTGAGTGAGTGAGTGAGTGGTGGTTGAGTGAGTGAGTGAGTGAGTGAGTGAGTGGTGAGCCAGGTAGAGTGAGTGAGTGAGTGAGTGAGTGAGTGAGTGGTGAGTGAGTGAGTGATGAGTGAGTGAGTGAGTGAGTGAGTGAGTGAGTGAGTGAGTGAGTAGTGAGTGAGTGAGTGAGTGAGTGAGTGAGCGAGCGAGTGAGTAAAACAACTTTATTTTGTCCCCAATAGACGCGAGTAAACTCAACGTCACCTGGCTAGGCCACTTCACAGTGCGCAAAGAGGCTAACTTCATACACATAATAGAACATCACTGGTCACTTGGCCACAAAGTCACACTGTTGTTTTGATCGTTATTATTTGTAGTATTATCTCAAATAAGTATTCTGCGATACCTTTAACTGCACCTTACGTCACTAATGCCAGTAGGCGTTACTTCAAGCACACATGTGAAGGACTTTCGATTTTCACGATTCCCGCTTTAACACCGGCAGAACATTAACAGACATCGAATTTAAAGGAGTGAGAAACGAAACGAATGGAAACGAAACTTTTATGCAGGGCGCAAACAAGCACAGGTTCTTCACTTTACTTCAAGATATGTTGCTGCCGCCACGTCAAGTTCGGGAGAACAGCAACGGGGCAGTACTCAGACAAATGGCACGCATGCTTTGCGTCCTGTTTGCATTGTTGTCCCCATGTTTGTCTTTCTTTATCAGTAAAGACGGATGTTGTAGTCTGATATTCAGTGCATCGATTCTCTGTGAACACATTTTCTTTTTATTTCAGAAACTGTGGCTTTTTAATTGTTTTTATTTTCTGTTCATTCCAACCCCAAACCACAACGCACAGACAACCAGAAGAACGCAGGTGGTTCAGAGGATCGTTGGCTTAACGCTGCAAGCCGGATACAACGAGTCATGACAAGTGCATCGGAGAGCGAAGACACCATTGCGTCGAGGCATCAGCGACAAACTATTGCTTTTTATACTCACTTTCTCATTACTTCTCATATATCCTCTTTATTCAGCACTAAGTGAGCCCCCCCCCCCCCCCAAAAAAAAGGATAGAGGGACCTATTTGTATATAAACTCCAGGATACTCGAACGCCACTGTGGCCCCTCCTGAGAATATGCGAGTTCATCTCATGCAAAAAAAAAAAAAACCTCCATATGTACTGCGCCTCTCTATTTTCCACTAGACCCCTTGTTCACCCAACTCGCATCGACTATGCAAGGCGGGCCCGATTCAAGAACAGTGCGCACGTCGTTTCAGCGCATCGCCTCTTTTCTATTTACTGGAAAGGAGGGTGTGGGGAGGAGGGAGGGGGGAGACCTCCATTTTCTTCGCACTCATTTATATTCCATCTATACTTCCGTTTCCTCCACCAATGCTTGATTCTCGGCTCTGCATTAATTTACGTCCATTCAATTCTTCGCTCTCCCCGTAGTGCAGATGTTGAATCCTCTCTCTCTATCTCTCTATTTCACCCACTTTATCTTTGTAAACTCAAGTTAACTTTCTTGGTTTTCGTTTCTCTCCCTCTCTCTGTCACCAGTCCAACTTGCCGCGTTCTGCGTTGAACCGGAAGTCAGAACACGCGCTTCCGCTCGGGGGGCCCGGAAACCGCCGCTCGGAAAACTAATTTCCCCATGGTAATGGCCGCCGGCTCCGTCGCGCCACGACTACTGCCACCACCGTGCGACGTCGCCTCGGTGCGCCTTTACGCAGCGTCGTCCTGGGTAGTTCGTCGCACCGCCATTTCCATTCTTCCAGTCGCGCTCCCACCTCCTGCAATACGGGCTCTTCGCTTTCCCGCGGCGCCTGAGCATCTGGCCTCACCCGCGTGATGGTTTCGACAGTCGACTCACTTTCGTCTCTGTTTTCTGCCAGCACTGTGTTGCTTGCGCAACGCATTACGCTTGCATTCCCTACAGACCAACATTGTCTATTTGGAAAATCCATTACTCATCTGCTTATAACCTCATCCACATGGGCACTCGGGTGAAAAGGAGTATGAATAAATGCCATGAAAACTGAAATAGGCTGGCTCCGAATGCAATCAGTGTTCCGTTCCTATACGATGTTCGCTATTGTACAACCGCTTTCACTGATTCTGAGCTAAGTTTTCCAAATGTTTGCAATTTGTCCTCCCGCGCGATACCAGCGCATTGGCGTCTTGTAATTTCGGAGGCTCAGGTCTGAATATTCCAACTATCTGTCTGCCCTCAATATAGAAGGAAATTTCTTTCAGTAGGAAGGAATTGTTGCTATGTACCAGTGCCCAGTGATGGTAGGACGACTGAGGCAGTGCTTCACGAGTACAGTACCAACAAGGGTCTCAGAAAAACAGGTAAATGCCGCTTCCAAGGTGAGCTAATACGGAAGCTGAGGGGGTGGACATGTCGCGAACAAGTTGTACTTAGAGACGGCTTGGTAGCAAAGCTTGCAGGGTCCCTTATGCATCCACCTCAGATGACTCGAAATCTGAAGCCATCTAGTGTGCCTATTTTACCATCCTCCTTATATCACATGGTTAGTGTTTTTTTTTCTACCGTATTGCGTGACTTGTCTACCGTATTGCGTGACGTTCTCCCTGTCAAGACCGCATTGTTAAAATTTGGCACGAAAAAACAATGACCCAGGCGGGACGATGCCAGCAGCTCCAATACGTGAAAGTTATCCGTGGATGTTCAGCTTGGACCACATTATTCCCTTCATTTAAGGAAAGTGCCAATTTTCACAGAAATTCTCTTTGTATTGCAGCAGTCACGACTCCCCATGCAGATATCTGTTCGATCACTTTTAATGGAAGCCGAGCAAAACCGAAAAAGAGATTTGAGTTCGCTCGACAACTTTGTCTGACTCCTCTAACAAAGGATCTAAGTTAGGCGTCAATAAAAAGTCGCAGTTTCGCTGCAAGGGCGAAGCAATGAACGCGATAGAAAGAAATTGGAATGTCACACGAAGAACGACAAGCAGCTTGATACTTGCAGCTTCCCGCTGAAGCACAAAGAAGGGATCTTGAAAAGAACGCGCAGGTTTACACAGGACACAAGTGAACTAACAACTATCGCAGTTGTTACGCCTTTGTGTTTGAGCAACGCGCTGCAATTATCGACAACGCAGAACCCGACGCTCTTAGATATTTCTTGTTCTTTTAAAGTGCGGCGCGTGGAGTGGCCTCTCTGCCTCTCTTGCCACGCGATGGCGTCTGACGCAAGGTGTGCGCGGCATTCTTTGTTGTTGTTGTTGTTGTTGTTGTTGTTGTTGTTGTTGTTGTTGTTGTTCCACAACACGAGTGGGTGCAGAAAGGGGCCCGTTTTTCGTGCGCGTCTCAAGGGCAGTTTTCGAACAAGCAGGCACCCAAATGGCAGCAGAGAAATCGCCAGAGTCGCGAAGTACATGTTCGAGTAGTTTAACTGGCACAGGCAAAAACTTGTTGTCTATTGATTTGTGGGAAAGTATACATCTCTAACCGAAGCGAAATAAAAATCTTTCATGCAGGCAAAAGCAAATAAAACAA
This sequence comes from Rhipicephalus appendiculatus, assembly GCA_030522465.1. Lineage (NCBI taxonomy): Eukaryota > Metazoa > Arthropoda > Arachnida > Ixodida > Ixodidae > Rhipicephalus > Rhipicephalus appendiculatus. The sequence continues at coordinate 3,753 of JALIZH010011380.1, forward strand.
GGTACGAGCGACGAAATTGCAGCCTAAATAAAAGGCACGCAATGCAAAGGGTTGGCAGTCGGTTTCCGGGAAAAAGCAATTAGAAGAGCGGTGTTTCCCGACATCTGATTCTCGAGGGGTATTTAATTAAAGTTGGTGTGTCACTGGAAGCACCGTTGGTACACGGGAACTAATTAAAACTGCTCTGCTTTAGCCTGCGGGCGTCCGTGCGTCAAAATGGGAGCAGAAAAACGGCAGAGCAAACGTACTTATATCAACTGACAATCAAATTAACTTGACGCTGTTGTTGTCAATATCGGTTAGACAAGACTAAAACTGCACTGCGCCGAGTATGTTAGGGAAGAGCGAAAACAATTATTTACCGATCTCTAAACCTTGTGCACAGAGGCGTATTTTGCACTTGCGTCTGCGGAGATGACCAAGTTTCTGAACAAATAGTAAACTTAATGGATTACACGACGTTTGACAAAGAAAATAAAAGCCCAGCGGTCAGACGCAAAGAGGGTCCGCAGCAACCATGACTGACGTCGTGATATCGTTTAGTCTAATCGAACCAAAGTCAAAAATATAACATTGAAAACAATCTAGGCATATGCTAACAAGAAAGATATTCAAGATAACAAGATATGACGAAAATTCGTCAAACAAAGAATGTCACTGGCGTCGATGTCACAAATACCCATCTCTTGCTCAAGGAACAAGCTGATAATGTCGAAAGTAAGTGCTAACGTGTTAGCTCTACTGGGCCGAATAATGCAGAACAAATTAAATTAAATCACTTCGCGTTGTCCGCCATCGCACAAGAATTCTCCAACAGGGCCAGCTAACAATCAGCTTGAGATTACAGTAGAAAGACGGGCAGGTGTCCGTCATTGCTTGGAACCCTTTTAATGAGCAAGCCAGATACTATCATAACATACAAATTAATTTCCTTACACATAATCAACATTATTGCAGGCAGACTTCGGTGAATAGAGAAATTAAAACACCAACAACCTTTCCAAGAGGCGCCACATGCACAAAGCAACGCGCAAGATGGCCTATCAGCATACAACAATCTGGCCATAATAAGTAAAACAGAGTTAAAGACAAACGAGGTTTAAAACACGGATTGTAAAATGGATTGTACAAGCAAAACAAGCGTTTATAAATGAAGCAGGTACCGACGTTGAAATGAAGAAGCGGCAGCACATCTTGAGAGAAAGAAATGAACTATAGTTGTTAGAGTTTCTTCTTGATTTATCTAGAGTTAACACGCACAACGAACGCCCAGGAAATTACAGAAGCAACGAGAATGCAATTAAAAATGAGTGGACGAAGATAGTGCGGCTAAATCTGAAGAAGTACGCGGTCTTCTTTGTAGGCCAGTAATGCTTCAGCACCTCGGCTACGACGATCCATGCGGGAATGTTGACGTTTTGCTTCTGCGCTGCACCGCATGCGTCACTCAGCGCACACTCCCACTTGCACAAAAAATGTAAGTAGGCCTACATGTATGTAGAAAAAGATCTGTTAAGAATCAGCAGCGTGAAATATGCGGCGTCTCTAAGCGTTTCATTCGCTTGCTACCTACGTGGTCATTTACTTCAGTCCGTAAAGCTGGTCGCGAAAGCAGAGAAACTATTTCAGCCGGCACTCTTTGACGCTGTTCTGTCTTTTTTTTTTTTTCACATTAGTTGCGGGAGACACACCACCAAGCCACTAACCATGAAATAGATTTCTTTTAAAGTTTAAAGTTGGGATGCACCAAGATATAAGCATACAATTATTAGTTAGTTTTCTATATGAAGACTCCCAGCGCCTGCTACTCGTACTTTCTTCGCACTTCATCAATGAAACGAGCGAGAGAGTTTCCGTACAAAAATTGTGGCTTACGCATAAGAAAGCGCGAAATGGGGATAATGCGTGCGCTAAAAAACTGCGAAGTGGAACCGGTTTGAAACATGTAGCCTAATATGGGCTGCTAACTTCGGTTTCAGAGGCAGTTCACTTCGCACCGAAGAAGCTTTTGGGTCAGCGTCGAAAATCCTAATCAAAGTTGAGGGGGAAGGGGGGGGAATTCCTGGGATTTAAACAACGCTGAAAGCGGGGCACTGAAAACATAGTCACAGAGAGGTCTTGAACGCCGACTGAATGCTTCTCACTTAATTGACAGGCTGAAGGATATATTTTCTACGATGAAAGAGACAATACGGCCCGCGGCGTTCATGGATGAACTAAACTGCCCGTTCCGTCAAAAAAGCTTAAAAGTTTGGATGCATGAAGGAAATTGTGAAACGAGTTAATAAACATCGACCCCCCCCCCCTCTACCCTAAACTTATTAAGCCCCAAGTGCGGCAGCTTTCTAGAAATAAAACATAAACCTGGAATAAGGTAGAGGCATACTACTTAGCACGACACCATCTTTGACGCATACGCTAGCAACGAAGACTCTCGGCAAGTGACGTACACACCTTCAAAGCCTGCGTGTGAGTGTGTACTAGGTGCACTCAACTGACGTCGCTCCCTCTTCATCGGGGAACTTAGAATTACCCTTGGGAACTTAAGACGGAAACTGAGAAGGGTACCGAAGTTTCAGGAACGATAACAGAGCATAAAAAACAAAACAAGAGGTCGAGGAGGGTAAGCTTTTACAGGAAAGTTTGAAAAAAGGATGAATACAGCAACGAGATGAGAAAACTCGGAAATATTGCGCATATTTCTTTCTTTACTTTGTTGCTGTTGAGGGAACTGTGTTAGAAGCCTGGATGACGTTCGCGCGAAGGAAGAAAAAGCGAACGCGTCTGCGCACTTACTCCCGTAAACAACCACGTAATCATCCTTGTTTTCACTGCCTCGTGTTATGTCGAAGCACCAGTTCAACCCTCTTTCGTCCTGCTCCTCCTCCAAAGTCTCCTTTTCCTCGCTAAAGCTTCGTCGGGGACGGTGACGCACGCTGATCGGCCAAGTGCTGTCGGACCTACACGCAAATTATTATTTTTTAGGGCGCGAAGCTCCTTAGGGTGTGGGTCTGTCCCTCCTCTGTAGTTGTGGTAGTAGTAGTAGGTAGGTAGGTAGGTAGGTAGCCACGTGTAGTGGAATGTACCCACTTCACGTGATAAAGATGACGATGACGCGGTATAGTGGAATGTACCCACTGCACTTGATAACGAAGAAGTATAAGCGCGTTCCAGTATAGTGGAATGTACCCACTACACGTGACAATGATGACGATGACGCTGATGACCATGAAATATAAGCGCGTTCCAGACCACACATTCTCTTTCTGCCATGGATGAAAACGATCGAGCTTCGCTCACTCATCATCATTCACTTCGTGGATACGGCGTGATTTTTTTTTCTCGGGCCAAACGTGCTCTAGGGAACAACTAGCGCGCGTGTGCCTGCAAATCATAAGTGAACGAAAAGAGAAAGAATACTATGGAATAAAACAACAGAGGAACGCGTCCCCTGGGAAGAGATGAAAGCTGCGTGCAGGAACGCAGGTGCACGTGAAGAAAGAACATAATAAGCACGAGTGCGTCGTTTATGAATAGAAATGAACGAACCTCCTCTCCTCTTGGAAGCATTTCTTATTAAGCCATCGCTGGGTCGGTAAGAAAAGCCAAAGTGGGAGAGAGGCGTCGAAAAAGACGCAGAAGAAGGAAGTGCAGATGAATATCCCGAACTTCAAGGAATGGCCGTGAAGAAAGCGAGGATGGGAGAGAAAAGCGCCACCATCATAATCGGGAATTATGGCAAATTCGGGACCACGCATATATAAAGGGCGGTAATCAGGAATTCACGTTCCAGGACACGGCGCAATACTCTCGTCAGGCAATTTCCGCTAGAGGCACTAATTGAATTTCTTTTCCCTTTTTTCCTTGGTGTCGAGATCTCATTAGGACGCTGTTGGTGCTTTCTACATGTAACGTAATCCCAAAAAGAGTGGTAAGCTGGGCTAGTTGGTATGGATGCATAATATTAATTAACAGCGCGAAAAGGAACGGGAGACAAAAGTAGGAGAACTAGACAGGACAAGCGCTAACTTCCAACTGAAACATTTATTGCGCATAACCCATGCTTAAATAACAAAGCTGCCCACATCAGTGCACTGTCCGACGGATGCGTCGCTCAGTCCTCGATTGCCTTGCTTGCCAAAGAGCTGGACTATCTGAGCTTACGCAGATAGTTTTTTAATCTTGCCGTCTTTTGTATACTGGTTTTTCATATGCTGTTTTCAGTCGGGCCCCCTCATGTACACGTGGTACGCAGTTTTGTTATTTAAGCATGGGTTATGCGCAATAAATGTTTCAGTTGGAAGCCAGCGCTTGTCCTGTGTAATTTTCCTCCTTTTGTCTCCCGTTCTTTTCGGACTGTTAATTATTATTAAACGTCATCACCTCTTATCCCGCCTTGGAGTACACGCTGTATGAGTCCAGTTTGGGATTGTGGTGATAGTGATCGTGTACTTCTCATGATTCTAGAACTTAGCGTGACGTCAGCGCGCGACATGGAAATAGCGAGGGAAAAGTAATGGATTGGAATGAATTCTGTCACGCATTAAAGCAGTGCGGCAGCGCTCATGCTTTGGAAATGACGTACGACGAGTTAATATTGTCGGTGCAGTTATGCGCACCGAACTGCTACGCAATTTTTCTGCTAGCGCTGCGTGACCTGCCTTGCTATTAGGTGAAGACGCGTAGAGCGCGTGTCAAAGTTAGAAGTCTGTCACGCAGCACCTTTTCTTTTAATCACACGCTTTAGGAGACACCCTCTTCGGATGCCGAGAAAGATCAAAGTGCAGTCGAGTCTTATTAAGTTTAAGTCATGGGGAAAGATAATGAATTTCGTTAGACGCCTTTTCTTTTACTGTTTTGATAAAAAAGGGCATATCACCAAAGAAATGCCACCACCTGAAAGTGGGATTCACTCTTCATATTTGCAAAAAAGGTCAATGCTAATGTTGTTATGCTGCTCCCATGATGGCGGCCATAAGGCAGTAGCGCAAGTACTTGTGCCGCCATAAATATTCCTACAGAAATCACAAGAATGAACCCTGGCGCTTCAATTCTTCAGGCAGGGTGGTAATGGCTTAAAGCATTGTTGTAGCTTTGCTTACTAAGACGTACATACTTTTCGCGGCTAAACTTTCGCAGCATATCTATCTTTCTGAACGCAGAACGCAAATATACTCTGTGTAGATGCACAAACACAACGTATTGTTGCATTTCTAGCACGGTATTTTGTCCAAAATGGTCACTTTGTGGCGGTGAAGCCCTTCGACGCCACGGGGCTGAAGATTAAGCAAATCCATGTTCGTATGATCATTCGCGTGTTGGCATGCTCGCCATGCTTACAGTTATCGTAGACACTAGCGCCAGGTTTCCAACAGGTAGCTCTTGTAAGAAACATTAAATGTGTGCCGCTATACTCGACATCGGGGCCCTCATTAAAAGATTCTAGGTTATGACAAGCCAGCCATTGGTTGAACTTTGTCATGAGCAGTATTCCAGACATATTTTGCGAAGGAAATTCCCTATGTGTAAAAGGCGTAGTTGCCGCGTGTCCCATACACCCCCCGTAACGCAGTAAACAACAGTGTGTTCACAGCAGTACGATTCCACGCGTGTGATTACTGCAGTAAGTCCATCGTGTTTATTTATTGCTGCGTTAGAAATGTCGCGTAATAAATGACCCGAGCCCTAGGCCAAGACGACCATCTTTATTCTCCAGCTCGTGCTACCCTCTTCTTTCTCTTTGTCCTCCTGCTTATTCCCGCGCGGGCGCAATCGTCCGCAACATACTCCCAAGGGGCCAAGGCGATCACGAGGCAGTTGAATCTCGCTGACTTGCCTCCAGAATGTATAACTTCTGAACGGGTCGTTTTATGGTGTGATTGCTGGAACTCTTCGGCCACTTCCTCAGCTGTCTTGGGTTCCACTTCGCCAGCGTACTCGCGCTTTTCTTCATCGGAGATGGCCCTGCAGATTTCAGTGAGTGCAGCCAGGGACCTTTTGATCTTTGGCGGCTCCTCGGTCATGCCAAGGGTCGCGGCCGGGCCCGTGCCATCTCCCGACTGCGCCAGGGGCAAGACTGGAGGCTCATTAGGGGGCGTAGAAGTCGCAGACGAAGCCACGTCCAACTTGGCGGCCAGCGATGACCTCGGATCAGCTGCAGCCGCCGCCACTGCTGCGGCCACCACTTTGACAGTCGCATTCACAGCCGCAGCCGCAGCCACGGGGAGGCCCTTGGCGACCACACCACGCTGCAGCATGGCCTGCATGTTCTTGCGGGCGGCTTCCAGAAGCTGGGCCTTATCCACCTTGACCACCGAGGGCTCCCTTACGCGACTGCGACTTTTCCTCTTCACGCTCCTCTTCCGGGGGCTTCTGCTCTTCTTCCTCAACCGTTCGGCACTCCGCTTGCGCTGCAGCTCCATGGCCCGGCTCCAGCTTCGTCGAGGACGGCTCCTGCTACGAGGCCTCCTCTCTCGGCTCCTCCGCCTGTCTCGGCTTCGACTTGGGCTCTTCCTGTCACGGCTTCTCCTCCTCTCTCGGCTGCGCCTCCTGTCGCGGCTGAGGCTCCTCCTCTTGTCTCGGCTGCGACTCCTTCGCTTCTCCCGACTGCGGCTTCGCCTCTTTTCTCGGCTGGGACTTCGCTTCTTCTCTCGACTCCTGCTTCTTTTCCTCTCCTTGCCGCGGCGACTTGTGTCTCGGCTACGGCTCATTCTCCTCTCGCGACTTTTGCTTCTCTCTTTCTCTCGGCTGTGGTCCTCGTTAAAATACGCTCTGATTGCCGTCTCATACTGCTTGAGGAGTTCGGGCTGTGGTCTGAACCTATTTAATTGTGCTTGCAGACGGCGCTCCGCCACCCATCGATTGTCGCTGCCGGCAGGTATTCCTGGATCCTTTAACATCAGCGGCACCTGGTAGCGCCCGTCTAGCTTGATAATGACCTCTTCAAATGCCTCAAGTTCTGGCGGGGCCTTGCTCTTTTCCTCAGCAGGTGCCTTGATCCCCATGACGTCGAGACGCCACATCGCAGGAAGATCACAGGCAGGAACTAACTTCTTGCTGCAGTGCAGGAATAGAGCGCTCGTAGATGCTGAACTTCCTTCGCGTTCCGTGGCGCCCTGAACGGTCCAGCCGAACTTGGTTTCCACGGCCGTCAGGTTGCTGGTTAAATGATCAACCTTTCCAGTCGCGACCTTCCAGTAGACGTCGGAACCAAGTAAGACGCTTACTTCCGGTGGGTGCCATGTGTCGGGGTGAAAGTTGTCTGCGGCATCATAGTTCTTGTCGCACAAAAGCTGCAAAATATCAGTGCTGAGCGGCGGGCTTGTAACTGCACACACTTCGGGGACCTCCAAGGCCTCCACGGTTACCGCTATGTCCCTACGTTGGCCTCGTAAAGTCAAAGCAACCCGTTGACTGCGCATTACTTCGCGGGGCTTCGAGTGGCCGAACGTCACCAGGGACAGTTCTTCGGTTCCGATAACCGGGCATCTGAGGTCCTTTGAGACATCCGCTCGGATGAATGTGCGCTGGCTACCGCTGTCAAGAAGAATGCGCACGAGACGCCTTTGGGACCCGCACTCGATCCAGACTCGTCCTGTTTGGAGAAGAACGGCGTTGATTCCGCTCAGGGCACTTGGGGCCGATGTCACTGACGGCGTGTTCGTGCCTCGCCCGGCGATGCGAAGCTCGTCCTGGTTCACTGTCGTTGCGTTTGTACGGGTTGGGGCTGCCGGCGTGAACAATTCACAGAGGACAGTGAGATGTCGTCGGTTGCACTTGCTACAGATGATGCTGCGCGCACGTCGGCAAAAACGCGCCATGTGGTTTTGTAAGCCGCAACGGTAGCAGCAACGAGCAGTGCGCAACCGAGCCCGTTTTTCCTCAGCCGAAAGTTGAACGTTGCAGTCCGCGATGGTGTGCTGACAACTGCTGCATAAGGGGCACACCTCTTCCGCAACTGCAACAGATTCGGCAGCAAGTGCGGACGCTGTAGGCAAATGTCCCATCGGTGCTGACGGAGGCTCGACATCTTCCTCGGGCAGTAACCGCGAGAAAGCAGACGGCGTTCGTCCTGGCCTGCCTTCCTCTCGAACCTCAATTTGTATGCGCAAGAAGCTTAGCATTTCTGCAGCCTGACGAGCTCTTTCTTCGGGGGTCGCTATACCGGACGTATCCTGCGCGGCTTCTTTGGACTTCTGCCGGTATAGGATCGCGAGGTCGTCAGGCAGGCACCTCATTAGGACGCGGTTGAGAACCACGTTGTACTGGTCGGGTGAGACGCCCAACCCGGTCAGTGCCGAGACGCGAAATTGTACCTTGTCGTAAAGGAGGCGAAGTTTGTCGACATCTGCCGAAGACTTGACTGGTGGTAGGGCGAGCAGGTGGTCGATGTGCTCGTTGATGAGCAAGTCGCGTCGACCAAATCGCTCCGTCAAGGTCCTGATGGCGATCGCATAATTGTCCTCCGTGAGTCTAACGCCTTCGATGGCTCTCTTCGCGGCGCCACTCAAATACGAGAGGAGGTACTTAAACTTCTCAATCGGCAGAAGGTCTTCATTACGGTGGATCGTGGCACTGAAGTGGTCCCAGAAGGTCTGCCAGTCGCGAAGTGCGCCGGAAAATGTAGGTATCTGAAGTTTCGGCAGGACCACTGTGCGATGACGCGGCACGGTTGTTGGACCGGGTGTCCCCTCTGTTACACGAGGTGCAGCGTCAATGACCTCGTTATGCGCTAAGCTGCCGGCCCCAGCGACGTCGGCGTTCGGTAACGTAGCCTCGGGCCTTGAAGTCCTCGTTGCCGTCGCTGTGTTGGCGTGTTCGCGCAGGAAGAAGCGCGCTCGAGACACGGCGTAGGATACCTTCCTGTCGTGTTCTTCCGCGGCCTCGAGCTCTTCGTCATAAGCGTCATCGTCCGTGGCGTCGAGGATTTGCTTGTTGAGGTTGCCGAGCTCGACGTTCTTCTGAGTCAGGTATGTAGCATGAGAATCAACTTGAGCGGCATCGGGAGCCGTGGCCTGAAGTTCGTCGGTCAGGAGCGTAATGGTTCGTGTGACGCTGGCCCTGACGACGCCACGGTTCTTGCGGAGCCGCTCCAACGATGTCATGGTAGCTGGAAGTAGAGCTGTGCGCCGCCGCG
>JALIZH010011381.1:0-23156 GCA_030522465.1 Rhipicephalus appendiculatus
CACTTTGGTGACTGCAAATGGAAAGCTCCGCCTGGGTATTTCATCCATTATTTATTTATTCCTTCGTTTCTATGAATGGTTCTTTCGGTTGAACCTTACCGTTTGTTGGGTGAAGAATTGGCAGCATACATTTCAACGACACCCCTCGAAGCATTATTATACTCTAGCATAGTCGTTTGCTTAAACGTTATAATGTCAACATAATTTCCATTTTTCAGGCACTTCTTATTGTATAAGCTGCAAGTAAAGCTAGCTACTTGGATAAGCCGTCCTACTGTGCAATATAACCAGATCGAGCACGGAGGCTCTGAAGGGTGTCTTAGGCTGGGTGGGCTCTTTCATATTCGGCTCCAAAGACAATGCTTCGATGTGGTTTCCGTCCACTTCTTAAACGGCTTACTGGTCTCCCATTGTATAGTACAATGTAGTTTAAAGCGTTAAGGCCAAACCCCATAGGCGCGAAAATGCACGCGACAGCGACGAGCGACGCTGTGAGCGACGAAACGGGTCGTTCGCGCGACGTGTCGCCTGGTCATTTTCGCGCGATCGCTCGGTTTTTCAGATTTGGAAACCGTCGCCCATCGCCCGGAAGTGCTGTCACCAGAACAGGATGTACGTCAGTGACGTACTGCCGGTTGTCTCGGCGTGCTTTTCGACGCGCTCAAAATCATGGCCAACGGCGACGAGAGCACCGCGTACAATGAATGTTTATGCACGTGCATATGAAAAAAGGGCTGCAATGCAATAATAAACACCTTCCGTTCGATTATGCATCAACACATTTTATTTTTACATTGCATACCGCTGACTACGCGGCACTTTTGGTACAAGTAGACGGCCTCATGCCAGCAACAGTGGAGTTCGCTCGCCGAAGCCGTCGCGTGAATGAGGTTTGCCCGCGCAAAGCGACCGTTCGCGCGAAGACAATCTACGTCGCGTCGCTCGTCGCTGTCGCGTGCATTTTTCGCGCTTATGGGGTTTGGCCTTTAACCACTTCTTCTAAGCACGCACAGAATGTTATGGGTGAGCTTCTGTGCCGCCACATTGAGCTGTAGCCTCGCCGTTGTGCATCTTTAACAAGCAAATGAGCAGAGCTACAGTAGACGCATACGCATGGGGATGGTTGGTTTGATGCATTCGTCATTTCATGGCCGTTTCATGACCTTATAAGTTCTCGTCGCGATATAGAAAGGAAGGGAAACGTTCGTTTAACAGCCCAAGATGGCTGCGTCCATGTGCCTTTAGTCAAATACTGTTTCCAAGAGCTCGTAGCTTGCTACGATGGAATAAACTTTCTCTAAACAAACAAACAATGAATGTGATGTAAACACGGTGAGGGACTGCTTGCTGCCCTTCTATAGTCGTCTCTGTTCAACTGCGGGAGCATTGAGTATCTCGTTGTGAGACCCCGCTTTCGCCAGAAAGCCGTAGCGAAAAAAGCGGAACGTAAGTTACGTCATCTATTCCAAGACGCCCACGTGGTTGTTCGCAAAGGGAGTGTTCCAGTACACAACTTCGGCAGGCGATGAACTGTATGTGACGCCCAATTTCCCGACAGTGCCAAAAGCAGATAGAGCCAACAGCAGCTTAAATGTTTTAATTGGTAAGACGCTATTAACCATTCACCGGCTTATGCATTATTAACTGTCGTAGCGGCCCTTTCGGTCGACTAATCTGCATTGTCGTAGGGCGCTTTCAAATAATTGCCAAACGTAACTGGCGCTTACGACTAGTGAAGGGACAAACAAGGAATTGGTATATAAAGGCAAACAAGACGGAAATTCACACGGTGATGGAGACTTGAAGCGCTAAAATATCGTCGAACAAAAACTACAATTCACGTTAACCCGACGTGACGGCTACATCATAGGAGTACGTATGTATTGTTTATAAAATTGGATAGCCAGCACTGCAACTACAAGTGACGTTTCACGAACATTAGGGTCTACTTGAAAAGCAGTTCCGAGACCTGGCATGGCTTTGTGGTAGAATACTTGATTGCCACGCAGAATGTTGCGGTTCGATTCCTGCTAAGACCCTGACATTTATTCTTTGCATTCGTCGGGTCAACGCTGCCCATGTCAGCTTTTTCTTAACACTTTCACGTTAAAATTACCAATGTCTGTTGTCGCCGTTCCTGGGTAGACATAAACTGTCAGTCACCTGTGGTGCATACCGCGGCCCGTGGTATACGGTTATGTGCCACTCGTGTCTAGTGGAAAAGGTATGACGACGTACGCGACCGGATTTTCACGTCATTCATGTTATGACCAGCCAGGCATATTCGTCAAACCCTCTTACCCTCCCATACTAACTTTGGTTTACCCCAAGTTAAGCGGGTGATCACGAGAGCACCGAGACGTAGGCGGCTAGATAGATAGATAGATAGATAGATAGATAGATAGATAGATAGATAGATAGATACGTAGATAGACGCGGTAAAAGTGCCTGCAGTACGCAAAGAAATGCTTCGCTTTTAAAGGGGTACTGACACGAAATTTCGCGGCCGAGACAGCCTGCGGGTTCGATTCCTGTGATCGTGTGTATATCATCTGCAAAATATCAACAGCGAATATAGCTTGGAAGGTATTTTAAATTAATTTTGAAGTTTGCGTGAGCGATCGACTCCGTCGTGCTACTGACACCATCAGAGGTGACCCTCGGTGAACCCCCTACTTCCCTCACGTGATCACGCTGCAACAAGTTAGGATGACGTCATAGCGGCCATTTTTCTTTTGCCTCGTTTGTTCCGGCAGTCTACACTTCTCGGCGGCTGGTCGCGAGTCCGTGGCAGCGGCGCACGCGTTGAAAGTTTTGTGTTTGGCGACACTGCTGTCCCGTTTCCTATTCGAAAGGACTTCTTGAATGCGGACCGTGCGGAAGTGCGTCACAGTTCCGTGTGCTGACGTGATCGAGAGCTGCGCACGCTAGGTGGTGATAGTTGCACCCGGCGGCTTGTCGTTTTTCGAGCTCTCTCATACCGAAACTGAAACTGGTCGATAATGAGGAGCCTGTAATTAAATATCTGTCGCGCGCTGCAGCAAACGAGGTGCCGTGGTATGACTAACAGGGCCCCAGCAACAACACATTGCAGCAAAAAAAAAAAAAAAAAAAAAAAAAAAACGCGAGGCCAAAGTTTTTGTGTCAGTACCCCTTTAATACCGCTTGCAAAATATTGGCTACGGCTACCCCTGTGTTCACGAATATTTCATGCAATATTTTAGTGCTTTTGACGTAACGTGGTCAATGCGCTTCTACGTATGCATGCTGTGTGAGACAATAACTGAAAGCGACTTGTGCACCTGCGCCTGAGATATTCGTGTTTTTGAAGGAAAACGCCGGCTACGGCGAAAAAATGACTATTCGTAAATGACACTACTACATTCGTTTGAAAGCTGATCCGGATCCGCTAATCTATGCACAACGTGAAAAATCTGGTGAAGGCATCCTGAAGTAAGGGGGCGATCACTAGGAGAAACATTCACGTGACAGAGGGCGAAGTTATTGATATAAAAGCGAACTTTTCATTTATTAGTGCTGGAAAGGTAAAATGTAAATATTAAAAATAACAAGGGTTCTGAATAGAGACCAGTGGAACACAATGAGTGCCATTAGAAGAGTGGCTTGTTGGGCGAGTTGGTTAAGCATCATACTAGAAGTGCCATTAATGGTTGATGACGAAGTGGAATTAAGTGAAACGGACTGAGTGCGTGAGTTAGGAAGCTAGCTTTACAGTTGATGAGTCGATAGTTACTTAAGTAATGCCTTGATTACTGAGATGTCCAATAACGTCAAGCTTGCTTGATATTGTAACGTGATCGTGACGTTTACGAAGGCAGCAGTCGGCGTGTTCAAGACAAAACTTCTCCTATTTGGGCGAAATTGTGAGCGGAAAAAAAAAAGACAAGGTACAAGCAGTTCAGGCTGTACACTGACAGCTGCGAACGGGGCGTCGGTCATCGGTTATCTGCCTAGTGGTCAAGCGCGTCGGCTTTTATACATGTGCTATCGAAGATTTCAGCGTCATCGCTGGTGGCCGCGTCAGCACTAGAATGAACAAGACTATTCGCGTCCAGCACAATCTTAACAGAACGATCTCAGACGATCGCGAAGCTTCTGAAACATTGAGCTTCTTCGATTTACCAAGTCCCGGACCAGTCGCCGGCGGACCGCGGACGCCTCGGCTCCTGAGGTAGCTACGTCATTTGCCGCCGTCATCACGTGATCCAAAAGTCCCGAGTTGGTCCCGAGCGGCCGCGGGCCGCCTGCGCGCTTGATGCTCGCCGCGTGGGAGCCCGCGTCCGCTACGGCGTCTGCTACGCCGTCTGCTCCGTCCATGGCTGCGACGGCACAACGCCGACGTAATTCCAACCTCAACAGTGGTTACACAGTGAATTATACCTACTCGAGCGAGCGCGCATCGAAGACGTGCGTGGGCGTTCCACCGCTGTTTCTGCTGGCGAGCACCGCGCGTGTTGGCCCGACTTTCGGGAATACGAACATGTTCGACGCGGCTCAGAACGCCGACGACAAGAACTGAGTGCGCAAACAATGCGAAATCCGAAACACGCGAGAAGCGGACAGAAAAACATAGAGAGAGCAAGAGCGCGTCGAAAATTTCCCGTGTCTAACTTAAGATGGCCGCACGCGTGAGGCACAGCCATGCGCACCGCGCCGTCGTCTGCAGCTGCCAGCGAGAAGTCGTTCGGACAGTCCCGGGCCGTCCGCGGGCCGCCAGGCACGTGAAAAACGAACATGCATTCAAGTGGTCCCGGACCGGTGGGCGGAGCTTCCAGTTGGTCCGCGAGAAAATCGAATGCGTCGCCGGCGTCGGAGCCGTCCGGAGCCGTCCGGGACGTGTAAATCGAAGAAGCTCATTGCGGCCCGGTCTGCGCCGAGCGTTGCTAACAGTCTTTGCGGACGCAATCCGAATACAAAAAAAAAAAACACGCGAGGCGATATGATATAAAGCCACAAAATGGCAGATATTGATGGGATGATACGAACCAGTAAATGACATTGTTCGAACAAGGAGTGTTGCTGGAATGTGGTGAAACAATTAGTGTCGCTATGAAATGACACTTATTAGGTGCATATAATGAGGTTCAAAGCCTGGATTCAAACTCAGAAGCTCCATGAAAATTCATATGGTTTGTGAATTCATTTTATTATAGTGATAATCATCTTGCGTGAAACAGACGGAGTGGGGGACGTACGCACAGACAGATTTCTCGTTGAGTTGGCATAGAAATGCTTACTCATATTTAAAAAGCCCTTTATAGGACAGCCTATAAAGCCGACATGGCGGATTGTACACATCTGGAAAGTTGACACTTTGCGAAAAATTTATGCAAAACTCGCGTTTCTTTGGTCGTGGTATGAGGCTGCTGTGAGGCCGTTCCAGATGCAGACTAATGGTAGGCAGACGTTTAAACAGATGTCATGCCGATAGTGCCAGGAAGCAGCGTTTTAGGGAATGCTGCGATCTACCATCAGACTCGACATTTACGCATGACAAGGAAATTTCATGTGGTTCATTCATTCCTTCATTCCTTCATTCATTGTTATGGCTATCCTTGCTTCTGTTGCTTAAACCTGCACCTTGATTGGTGAAGAATTTGCAGCATGCAAATAAACGGCACAAGTCCAGGCATTTTCCTTCGTAGTGTAGTCGTTTGCTTAAAGCAGGGGTCTCAAACACGCGGCCCGCGGGCCGCATGCGGCCCGCGAGGCTCTCGGTTGCGGCCCGCGGCCCGCACATGACTGTCTTCGCCCCACATTTTTTTTATTGCGATAGCAATTATATGGACACTCTTGGCTGGTTTTCGCCGTCGGCGTCGGCGTTGGCGTCCGCGTCATTTGCCGTATATGTATATGTATATATATAACCGGCCCCGCCCGTCGTTCGTAAGCGTGAAAAGACGCGAGGGGGGGGGGGGGGTCCCTCGAGCGACCTTCGATTTTACGAGCAGGGGGCACGCGCGTTATCTCCCCTTCTCGGCGGCCGACAGCGGGGGGCCGGTGTACCCATCTACGTGCTGCGCTCTCAACGCGAAGAGAATTCTCTTAAACAAGCGTTTTCTAGAGTTGCGTGAGATCGGATCCAAAAAAGAGTTAGCTGCCAGCCTCACTTCGTATAACATTAGATCTGTTAGACTAATTAGATCTGTGAAGTCTACATTGAAGAAAACACTGGGGAATCATTACTTTAATTATGAAGAACTTTCGACCATCCTCATTCAAGTTGAAGCAATGATAAATTCGCGACCAATCACATTTGTGTATACAGAATCATCTGAACCAACTCCACTTACGCCAAGCCATTTCCTCATAGGCCAACGACTGACTATGCTTCCTACAGATTGTATGAACACATCATCCGAAGAAACGTCGTCGTCGCGCGACATACTTCAAAGAAGATGGAAGCACAGAGAACAAGTGTTAAACAATCTTTGGAACAGGTGGCGACGAGAGTACCTCCAAGAACTTCGTTCAGCTCATGTGAATGAAACTACAAGCACAGAATCAGTTAAAAAAGGAGACATTGTGCTGATAAAGGAATTAAATACACCGAGGCAATTGTGGAAGATGGGACAGATTACGGAATTATTTCAGGGCAAGGACGGCAAAGTTCGGTCATGCAATGTGCGCACTTCTGGTGGCACCACGTTGAAGAGACCGATACAAATGTTGTATCACCTGGAATCAGCTGCACAAGCCTCCATATCTAGCAAGCAATCGTCTTGAAAGAAGCAAGCCCGCGCAAATTGTTCGGCCGGGAGCTGTTAAATATTATTTCGGACGAGCGGTGAAGACGAAAGAAGTGACAAGAGAGCGTGGACCTAAGCGCGCGCCCGCATTCCATTTTTTCTTTTAGTTTTGAACCCAGCGTCGAATAAACAAGACGTTCTTTACTTCGGCTCCGCTTCCTGGTTTTCAACAATTACAATTTTTTGCTATCGCATTCATTGCTTCACCCTTGCGGTGAAACTGTGACTTTTTAAATTTCTTATTAAGTATGTTCGTGAGCTACACAGGCCTGATTGTTTTAAGGCATTGTCTCAGTGAGACATCCCACGTGTTGACCTTGTTTTGAAACAACCGTGAAACGAAAATTATATTTCACAATCAGCGTCCAGATTTGAGTCATATTGGAGATCGGTATCGAAATGTTGGAATCCTGGCCCCAAATCTCCTTCAGAAATGACCAGCATATGAGATATGGGAAAACATTCTGTCAAATGGCCAGCGTTTTCTCGCAAATTGTACACCCCCCGCAACAACCCCCCCCCCCACACACACACACACACACACCGCTCCTACCTGCTTCGCTGCCCCGGCCCTCGCGGGACTAAATTGCGCGACTGCGGCCCGCTAGCTGAGGGGAGTTTGAGACCCCTGGCTTAAAGGATGCAATGAAAACTTAGTTCCTTTTGTTGCGGCACTTCTTCTTGTGAAGGTTACAAATAAAAGAACTTGGATAGCCAGCCCAAATGTGCACTATCACCCGATCGAGCACGGAGGCTGTTCGGGGTGACTCAAGCTGGGTGTGCCCTTGTACATTCGGCTCCAACGACAGTACGTGGGAAGTGGCATCCGAGTGCATTCGGTGAGCGACAGTTTACTCTTGTTTCACTGTCTTCCCACGTCTCTATTATTATGCGGGAGCATCGATCGGTCCATTGTGCGATCGATGGAGAAAGGCGTGGCAGAAAGCGGACTATAGAAGACATCATCTATTCAAGGGCATCGCCGTGGTTGTCAGGTAAGCGAACGTTGGAGTAGTGAGTCTAGGTAGGCGAATAACTAGATGACGCCCAATTTCCCGACAACACCAAAGGCAGAGCGAGCCGGGTGACCTGCATCGTGACAACGTTCAGTTAACCGTTATTATCTGTTGGCGATTAAGCATAGTAGAACATGCCCTTGTTCGGAACTGTAGAGTAAGGGGGGCGGGAAAGGAATGTGAAGAGGAGAGATGTGAGGATGAGGAACATGAAAAGAAGGAGGGTAGAGAGTAAAGCATATTATAGAGAGAAAGCAAGGGAGCAAAGTCAGAAGGAGAAAAAAAAAGAGACTCTAATCAAAGCAAAAGAGAGAATGAAATAAATAGAGAGATTGAGAAAGAGCCCGAAAGAAAGAGGAAGCGAGAAATATATAGAGAAAGAGAGAACGGGAAGAAATTAGTTCGCTAATTACCTAGCTAATTAGTACCATCCCGATTGAGAGCGAACTGACGCGGTCTTCACTCCGAAGCAGACTGAGTAGACAAGCCACGCTCGTCTCCTCAGTCTGCTTGATTGATTGATTGATTGATTGATTGATTGATTGATTGATTGATTGATTGATTGATTGATTGATTGATTGATTGATTGATTGGGTACGAGCGGTTCTTTCGGTTGAACCTGCCCCTGGCGTGGGGAAGATATTCGCATGGTACTTTTAAACGGCACCGCTCCAAGACCTTTCTTAATCCAGCACGCTCGTTGGCTTAAATGATATGATGGAAGCATAATTTTTTCTTGCTTCACTTCTTACTGAGTAAGCTACAAGTAAAACTACTTGGATAGGCAACCCTATTGCGAAGTATAACCCGATAGAGCACGGAGGCCCTTCACGGTGAGTTATGGTGGGTGTGCCCGTCGGTATTCGGCTCCAAAGACGAACGGTGCGTTGCTTCGTGTCGTGGCACTTTTCGCTCCCGTAGTATAGTTGCAGATACTCTAAAGCGTTCACCACTTCTAAACACGTAGACAATGTCACAATGTTGCCAAGTATGCCTTTCCATGACGCTTCGCTTCGGCTTCTCTTGCGTGAACATCGCGGTTGGCTCTGCAACGACGTGCCCGTTCTCGCGTCAGCTCTAGCTGACGCTCACGTCCGGCGGCGTCTTCATCGGGAAACCGAGCGATGTTCGCCATTCTGAAAGCGGAAACTCCCGAACACCGACACTGGCACGCTCTTTTTACCGCACTGAGCGTCACTCTCACCCCCCGTTTTGGCGAGCTTCTCGAAGGTGCACCACTCCTCCGAGACCCGACTTCCTCGGCCCTCACCTCCCGCAACATGGCGCTGCCCTCCTCCTCTTAGCAAGCCTCACTCTCGCAGGGGCGGATCCAGGGACGTCCTTTGGGGGGGGGGGGCGGTGGTCGGGGGGGGGGGGGGGGGTGTATTGCGCAACCCGCAGTAACTGAAGGGCAAAGGGCGAGGAGGCGAAGATTCATTGGACACATTCCTTCGCTTAGGACACTACAAGGAAAAGCGACTTTTCGCGCATTTGTAAATTACAAATTCACAAAACACCACTCTTACCGCGAGAAAACGCATGAAAAAAAAATGTGGGTGGCGACGTCACCTCGAAATTGACTTCATAGATTTTGACGCCGTCTACTAGGTCATACGTAGTTGCTGCAATCGCTAAAATGAAGTACATCGTACTGCGAGGGGCATATACATAACATACCAATTTCAGGAATGTTAATTCAATGTTGCCAAATTACGAAAAATGCCGTTTGAAATCCCTGGCGTCACGCGTGGAGATTTCGGCGTGACATTTAAAAATGAAACTTTGACCAAATTTTCACCTCTATTAGAATAAGCATACGATGGTGAAATTAACGAGATTAAGGTTGAAGTGCAATTGCTTTAAACGCGACAGTGAGGAACCGCTGTTCGTTAGGAAGGACTTTGGTGAATCGCATTCGCACGTGCATGCAGTAAATGTTCGGAAATGGAAAATTATTACACTAAGGATTTTGCTGCAATTGCTATCGCCGGTTTCAAATATTTGGCGAACCGGCTAGAACGATCTCGATATCATTGTTACAAAAACCGTCCGAGAAAACCGAGCCGCTAATGTCACGTTGCTTCTTGTTTTGTTCAACTGAGACATTGGTATCAAGCAGTATCAAGACAGCTTCATCTAAAAAACTGCGGAAGCAGGTTCACACGATACAAATTCAGTAATGATCGACTTACGTCGCAAGGCCTACCTTGGTAAAAGTTCTTCCTCCTGATACGACGCAGGTATCTCCTTCGCCGTTTGATGTTTTGTTTAATTCTTTTCCTCGTGGAACAACAAAAAAGCTTGTCTCTTTTTGTAACGTTCTTTGAGCAACCAACAGCATAGCAAGTCGACATCGCGCTGTAGCTAATGCCACCTTGCAGATGGTAAATAGCGTAGTTTCACCGGCAGGGCAAATGTTTGCCTGTGGTTCTACGTTCCATCATATGGTGTCGTTCTTCGACGAATGAAATTCACGGATGCCATCGGAGGGAGGGCAGGACGGTCACGCATTATTCACAGCTGCTCGGAGGGTAGGCGTTTAGCCGTGTCCCCACCTGGAAGACAGAAAACAGCGCCTTCTTCTCTTTCCTCAGAACCACTCATCAGAGGGTACCTTGGCGGCGACCAAGAAGCCTTTCATAAACATTGTTGGAAGTGGCACCTCAGTGTGTGTGTCTCTCTCTCTCTCTCCTTGTGGTGGTGGTGGTTCGAAGAAGAAAAAGGCGCCTAATCGTCGTCGCGGATGATCGAAGAAAGCCTTCGTTGGAAATGTGCAAAGGGAAGCAGAAAGGGCAAAGAGATGTGGAGCGGGAGATTCTCCTCTCCCCTTTTCACAATTGCGTGTTCTGTCTTGGAAAAAAAATTCAGACTTTACTTCGCAGCTCGTGAAGTCATACGACCCTTCCTGAAACAAAGCACTGGAATGCTCGAAGTCACCCCAGACATCGTCGAAGTCATCCAGACGCATGGTGACCGATCCCTGCACCTGGAGACGTAGTTCAAGAAAGGGCCGAGCGTGTCAACAGTGCAGGGCCTCTCGTCTGGATCGCTTCAGCTCAACAAAGCTGATCCCCTTTTTTGTGAATATTTCGGAATAATCTTTGTTTCATGTGGCCACTGATGGTGACCTGTGTTGCTGTCTTTTGGAACAGTCTGTACGACGAATGATATTGAATGGTTTCCACATCTATTTACACTGAAAGGCAACCCGTGCCAGTACGGACTACTAACAGAGCAGGAGGCATGTGTACCTAAAAAAAGAAAGGAATGCTCCTTCCTTGCTTCTACGTAGTAGATTAGTGGTTAGGTCTTGTTGAATTTCCAGTTTTGCTAAAGTGGCATAGCGCGAAGCAAGAGGGGGAACACATCAACAAACGAAGACGAGAGCTTTCTTCCAGATTAAGCTTCTATGTTTACTACAAACATAGTAAAAGCAGAAATAAGAAAAAAACAAAACAAGGAATACGAAAGGAAACACAAAAAGAACCCTTTCCAAACGCTGTGTGGCCGCGCTGGCGTCTTCCTGGAATGCGAGTTCCCTTTTGTGACAAGCGTTTTGTACAACTAACACATCGGCGACAGCTAAGTACTTCGCAGTAAACCCCTTTTGATGCTCTGAAGGACGATTTGGAGAGAGAAGTTGCGCTTATGCCACAGGGCACCGCACCAAGTTCTTTATAGCTGGTTTGTGGCCTCCGCGATCAGCTCCGGTTTCTCAGATGAGCGCCGAAAAAAAGAAAAAAAAAGAGAAAAGACTCCGCTTGTTAAATCGGCTGGGGAGAACACGATTTAAATATCACGCGGCTGGTTGGCGCTGTTACGACCGGCTCTGGAATTCATTAGAGAGCTTTAGCAAGTTTCGGAAATACGCTATCGTATGACGGTACTGATTCTCCCTTCCCCGTCGTTGACCTTTTGCCGGGGAAGGCCCCACAACACCACAAGAGCTTTCCCAAAAGTTGCTGTGGGGTTGTCACGCCTGATTGTTGCCTGTCAACCTACGCCGAAGGACGCAGTGTCACTGGAACGGGGAGCGGCAAAGGCACAGAGAGAAGGAAAGAAGGAACGCTACCGTATTTGCGCACCGTACGTGCCGTATTTCCGGAACTTGCTAAAACTCTCTATTATAGCAGGCGCCACTGTGCGTGAACCTCTCAGTCCCCCAAGGATCTCCGCATGGACGGAGGAACAGAGCACCGCATTTTCCTGGAGGGTTCTTGCAGGCGTGGTAGAGCGAGCCAGGAATGCCGCCGTGGACGGGTTCGATGGAACACTACGGAAGTAACACGAACACTCCTTTCGCGACGTTGACGGCGTGAGAAGGCACCGCTAGAGACGCTGTCATCGATACAGATCATGTCTTCACCTGAATGCAGGCGTTAGCACCTGCAGGGGTTCGAGACAACAGCCGCCTTCTCCGAGGTCTTTGACTCCCCCCCACGCCCCCCACCCACTTGTCTTTCGCACCACGGTGTAAGAAAAATAATTTCTTACACCGTGGTCGAGTCCCACCACACCGGAGTCCCAACAGTGCCCATAGCGCAGGCTACAATGCACCGCACTATCGGCGAATCAAATGACACTACCGGAATTCACCATGGCGAGCTAACGAAGTAGCTAACTTTGCGCCTCACCCCCCCCCCCCCCCCCCCCACGTGCGTACGCCTATGCTTCTTTGTATTGTGTCACCGCTCATAAACGATTTTCAGGAGGATGCCCGCTGCCCGTGTGACATCGTTGGCATGCTCAAGCAAGAAACACATTTCAGTTCTGTCTGAAGGTGCATAATGGCACGCATGTTGTTTAGCTCGCTTTCAAAAAGGCGGGGGTTAGCCGGCTTCGCGCCAAGCAGACGGCAAGTGATGGGTGCATGTCGCCGCGAACAGCCAAGGCCGCCGCAGCGGCCTAAAAAATTTCGCGTGCCGAAAAATTCCTGTCGAGAAGGTCCTGCGGAAAGGGGGGTGGGGTCGGTGGCTTTGGGGGGGGGGGGGGGCGATCGCCCAGTCACCCCCCCCCCCCCCCCCCCCTTGGGTCCGCCACTGTGTCCTGCCACTTCACACGAAAAGCTCCTTTGGTTTACGTGTAACCAACCAACCACATCCTGCGCCACGAGTTTGTGCTAGCTGGCACGATTCGTGCGAGCGCTTTCTCCTAGCAGACCTTTTCAACGGAAAGATGGGACAGACTTGCACGGGAGTACAAAGGCTGGCGGCCTTGCTTCGACAGCGCATATTTGGGGGGTCACGCACATGGGCGTGCGCAGGGTTCCCCTTCAGAAGGGGGGGGGGGGCGAAGGTTCGCCGCAGCTCCCCCCTCCCTATTATGTATGTATGAGGCTGGCCTCGGAGGTGGACGCAGGCATTGAAGGGAGCGGGGGGGGGGGGGGAGGGGGGTGATACAGGCTTTGGGGGGGGGGCGATCGCCCCTACCGCCCCCCCCCCCCTGGATCCGCCACTGCACTCTCGCCACACTGCGAGGCTATGTCATCAGTGCTGCGACAACGGACCGGGAAGCCTTGACTAAGCACAGCTTCGCTGTTAAGACCTACCTGGCCAATCACCCTGCTCTTTCAACAATGACAGAAAAGTATGGGGCCGACTGCGCCCCCGCTTAGGTGAATGGATGGATGGATGGATGCTATGAGCGTCCCCTTTATAACGGGGCGGTGACATGTCTGCCACCAGGCTCGAAAAAAAAAAAAAACTTTCTTTTTTTTTTGTTGGCCTAATGTCTTATCTACACTGATTAAATTTATGTTATTATAGCAAAGAAAAATATAAATTCACGGTCCATCTCTCTGCTTCTTAAGGCAGAATGACCTTATTTTTCCCCATTCTTCATTTTTGCCCTTTATCTCTACTTTTCTGCCACCAATACTCTAACCGTCTCTTACTTATTTCTATCGCGGACGTGTTCAGCTTTCCATTGATGTCCCTAAAACCCAAGGCTTCATGTAGACTCGTGCCCACACGTATATCTGGGTGGATATCGACACATTCAATCAGTACATGTTCCATCGTTTCCTTAGTTCCCCCACAGCATGTACATTGTTCTTCTTCGTTACAGAATCTCGCTTTATAGCTACGCGTTCTAAGGCAACCCGACCTTGCCTCAAACAGTAAAGCGCTTCCTCTTGAATTATCATAAAACCTCTCCCTCCTTATTTCGTTTTTTCCCTTTCGGTAGTCACTGAGAGCCGGCTTCTTTTCCATCGCTGTCATCCAATAAGTCCTCTCCGCCTCTCTGACTTTTCGCTTAATGCTCCTTGTTGCCATGTCGCCCACACTGCTTGCCATATATTTACTGGTGAGCCTCCTAGTTCTTTTTCTCCACTGCGTGTCGACGCTTTTTCTATACAAATACCTGAAAACCTTCCCTGCCCATCTACTCTCCTTCATTTTCCTCAGCCTCTCTTCAAATCTAATTTTGCTCTGAGCTTCCCTCACTTCAAAACCTGTCCATCCCATATCACCCTTTACAGCCTCATTTGTCGTCTTCCCGTGAGCGCCCAACGCGAGGCGTCCCACAGTCCTTTGATTTACATCCATTCCTAATTGCACCTCTGACTTCATGCACACCACTGAGTTCCCAAATGTAAGCCCCGGAACCATCACACCCTTCCACAGCCCTCGAAGCACCTCGTACCTATTGTATCCCCATAACGCTCTGTGCTTCATGATTGCAGCATTCCTCTTTCCCTTTGTTACCGATGCTTTCTCTTGTACCTCCATATATCTATCCCCCTCATTTACCCACACTCCGAGGTACTTGTACTCGCTTACCCTCGGTATTTCTTGGCCCTGTATTAAGACCGCATGGTCTTCGTGATCGTTGAATACCATCAATCCACATTTTGTTGCACTAAAACCTAGTCCTAGAGCCTCGCCTTCCCTTCCGCATATATCTGCCAGCCGCTGCATATCATCTTGACTGTCCGCAAATAAGACAATATCGTCAGCGTAAAATAGACCTGGAAGCTTCTGCTCAACCATCGCGCCGGCCTGTTTGTGTGACAGATTAAATCCAATGTTGCTACCTTCTAGCGCTTTTTCCATCCTCACCATGTACAGCATGAATAACAGCGGGGACAAAGGACATCCCTGTCTCAGCCCCTTGCTTATGTCAACGCTGTCCTTGCTGCTTATTCCTTCCCATTCTACACAAACTGTATTTTCTCGGTATATTTCCCTCAAAAGCTGTATACAGTCGTCACCTATGCCCACTTCCTTCAATATATCCCACAAAATTTCCTGATTAACGTTGTCATATGCCCCGGTGATGTCTAGATAAGCTACGTATAAGGGCCTGTTTTCTATTTTTGATATTTCTATACACTGTGTAAGAACAAACAGGTTATCGTCTAACCGCCTGTCGATTCGGAATCCATTCTGGAGTTCTCCCAAAATATCATTTTGCTCTACCCACGTTTCTATTTTTAATTTTACTGCCTGCATCGCCAACCGGTATAGCACCGATGTAATGGTTAGCGGTCTATACGAGCGAATGTTATCCTTTTCTCCCCTGCCTTTATAGATTAAGTTCATTCTACTTTTTCGCCAACTGTCTGGTATTTCCCTCTCCTGTAAGCACTTTTCTACGGCTTTCAGCAGTGCTTCTTTAGTGCTCTGTCCTAGTTCGTTAATGAGGCTGATGGGAACCCCATCTAAGCCCGGAGTAGTGCGCTTAGGAATTTTTCCTTCGGCCTTCTTCCAATTGAAATTCTCAAGTACTACATCTTCCTCGGTTGTACTCTTCTGTATACTTTTACTCACCGGGGGGAATCCCCTGGGCGACCTTTTTAAACGAATCGGCTGTTACCTTTCGGATGTAACCTAGCGCTTCATACCCTTCCAATTGATTTCCTTCTTCATCTACCATATGTTGTTGCATTGTTACAGACTTCCTACCTAGCGCTTTTAGGTGGCTCCAAAATATCCTAGGCGCGGCCTTCTTCTTTTCGCGAATCTCTGTCATCCAGCGTTCACTTTCGCCTTTAATTTTTGCCTCGACTAATTTCTGCGCAATGGATTTTTGCTCTAAATATATTTCCCATACTTGGTTGACTTCATCCTGTGGCCGCTTCTCCTTTTTTTGCCTGTCTGTGCTGCCGTGATGCCTCACGTCGCTTCTCGATCGCATCCCGGATTTCTTTGTTCCACCAACTTTTTGGCTTTCTCTTTCCTTTCCAAGAAATAGTTTTCTTCTCTTTTTCTATTTCCTTCGTGATTACATGTAGCAGCTCACTATACTTCCAGTCTTTGACTGGCAGTTTGTCTACTTCTTCCTCGACTCTTGCGGCTATATTAGTTATTTGTTTCTCATTTAAATACGAGCTGCCAATGTTCGATTCTAGGTTCTTATTTTCAGTTTTATATCCCATTTGTAATGTTATGCGTTTATGATCACTACCCAAGCTGTTAATGCCTTCCTCGTCTATTCTCATCTCTCTAAGTTTGTCATAGATTCCTTCTGTCATGAGACAATAATCAATGCTCGATTGCCTGTTTCCGACTTCCCACGTGATCTGTCCCTCACACTTAGGCCCCGCGTTAACTATTTCAAGACTATGTTGCTCGCAGAGATCTAGCAATAACTTGCCATTGGAGTCTGAATATCCGTCAAGGTCATGTATGTGAGCATTCATGTCCCCTAGAAGGATTATTTCGGCATCATGACCAAATTCTTTAATATCGGTGCTTATGCATTTCACTATCTCCAGATTCTTTTCTCTGCAGTTATTCCCCGTCCACAAGTAAGCTACACCTAGCCACGTTTTCTTTCCACCTACTGTGCCCGAAACCCACAGGTGCTCTGAACACGTTTGCTTCACTCTATCCCATTTTGCTCTGCTATGAATTAGCATTCCAACACCCCCCACCTCTCCTTTCTGATATGATCCTGTTGCATCCTTCCCAAATGTAATTGTCAATATGTGGTGGCTCTTCCAAGTCTCTAAGGTGTGTTTGCGGGTGCGGCAGCGCCCTCTGCCCCCCCTCGTGCGCACTCCCACGTTTGGATGGATGGATGGGAAGGTGGATACAACGATAGACAGAGGGCGGTTGGATGCAGCAAGCGTCCCCTTTTGCGCATTTATTTAGGTAGTAGAAGAAGCTGTCATATTTACTGCAACATTGTTCAGTGATGTTTTCATTTCGGCGAGCGTTGACCATGAAATCAATCGCTTTGTGTTTATGCAAATGAGTTCTGCGGAAACCCGCAAGGTGGCGGAAGGTTTATGAAAGAGAATCCACCAGTGTGGGTAAATGATGGGGATAGATATATGGAGGTACAAGAGAAAGCAAAGGGAAAGAGGAATGCTGCAATCATGAAGCACAGAGCGTTATGGGGATATAATAGGTACGAGGTGCTTCGAGGGCTGTGGAAGGGTGTGATGGTTCCGGGGCTTACATTTGGGAACTCAGTGGTGTGCATGAAGTCAGAGGTGCAATCAGGAATGGATGTAAATCAAAGGACTGTGGGACGCCTCGCATTGGGCGCTCACGGGAAGACGACAAATGAGGCTGTAAAGGGTGATATGGGATGGACAGGTTTTGAAAAGAGGGAAGCTCAGAGCAAAATTAGATTTCAAGAGAGGCTGAGGAAAATGAAGGAGAGTAGATGGGCAGGGAAGGTTTTCAGGTATTTGTATAGAAAAAGCGTCGACACGCAGTGGTGAAAAAGAACTAGGAGGCTCACCAGTAAATATACGGCTAGCAGTGTGGGCGACATGGCAACAAGGAGCATTAAGCGAAAAGTCAGAGAGGCGGAGAGGACTTATTGGATGACAGCGATGGAAAAGAAGCCGGCTCTCAGTGACTACCGAAAGGGAAAAAACGAAATAAGGAGGGAGAGGTTTTATGATAATTCAAGGGGAGGCGCTTTACTGTTTGAAGCAAGGTCGGGTTGCCTTAGAACGCGTAGCTATAAAGCGAGATTCTGTAACGAAGAAGAACAATGTACATGCTGTGGGGGGAACTAAGGAAACGATGGAACATGTACTGATTGAATGTGGCGATATCCACCCAGATATACGTGTGGGCACGAGTCTACATGAAGCCTTGGGTTTTAGGGACAACAATGGAAAGCTGAACACGTCCGCGATAGAAATAAGTAAGAGACGGTTAGAGTATTGGTGGCAGAAAAGTAGAGATAAAGGACAAAAATGAAGAATGGGGAAAAATAAGGTCATTCTGCCTTAAGAGGCAGAGAGATGGACCGTGAATTTATATTTTTCTTTGCTATAATAACATAGATTTATTCAGTGTAGATGAGGCATTAGGCCAACATAAAAAGAAAGTTTTTTTATCGAGCCTGGTGGCAGACATGTCACCGCCCCGTTATAAAGGGGACGCTCATAGCATCCATCCATCCAGAAAATTGACAGCCACCCGTTGTCGAGTGGTTGTCGATTTTCCCTTTCATACACTTTGTGTTTAGTGACCAATTCCGAAAAATAGCTTCCTTATGTGCCACAGAGTCAGAAGCCATCACACGTCACTAGCAGGCAACTTTAGGCTACTATAGTACTGCGAAGATACGGCACCTTTGTGCAAATTCTTCTCGTTTAATCAGTATCTGCAGTTATATTTTCGTTTGGACGACAACCTAATGTAACATATAAATAAGAGTTTTGTAAAGCAACTATTGCAGGTTCTTGAGACGACGACGCACCGATTAAGAACCGTGTAACACCAAGCTAAAGATATCTTTTTATTATTATTATTATTATTATTATTATTATTATTATTATTATTAATATTATTATTATTATTATTATTATTATTATTATTATTATTATTATTTTAATTAGATTATGACCTAATGTTGTCTAGCTGATTGAAGGTTCTCTTCTCACATAAAGAACACTTATCAATTCATAGCCCAACTTCGTGCCCGCTAACGCAGATTACCCTTGGTATTTTTCTTTTTTTCTTTTTTTTTTTTTTTTTTGTTTCCACCTAGTTTTCCGACAGTAGACCTCCAGTAGTATTTTAATCAATTCTGTCACCTACCTGTTCCCTTCTTCTGTGTTGTCCTTAAAACCGAAGGCTTCTTGTAGGCTAGTGCCTTAATATACACCCGAGCGTATATCTTCACGTTCATTTAAAGCATGCTCCGTCGTTTCCTTACCTTCCCCACGGATGTGCATTTTAGGTGCGAAGCATCGTAGAGAGAGAGAGATGAAAACATTTATTGTGAACAGAAAAAAAAAGAGCTCGATCGGGTGATGTGCCTACTGACCACTCTTACTGCGCATGCGCCTACTCTCTCTCTCACTCTCCTCCTTTACGCGGGCGTTCGGTCGCCTTCTCTCCTCTCCTCCCCCCGCGCTGCAGCCTGTAAACCCACTCCCTCCTCTCCCTCCCCCCATTTCATATAAGCGCGTGCTCTCGGTCGAGGAAGTCTCGCTTGAATCGCGCGGTCGCTCCGTCGGTTCCCGGTCTCTGCAGTTGTCTCGAAAGCCTCGCTACCCTCGCCGCAGACTCGCGTTGTCTCTCTGTAGCGGAAGCGGTAGCTCGACGCCGACGCTTGGCTTCGACGGCCGAGTGAACGTAAGCGGAAACTTGGTGTGCACCCCCCAATGCTGCTTCGCATCCCCTCATGGTTCCCTTTAGTGGGAAATGGTGTAATTTTTTCTTCTTCACTGAATCTCGCTTTTATAACAACGGGTTCTAAGCGAGGCCACCGAAGACCAAGTGTGGGCCGCCCAGGGGGGCTTTGCCGTCGCCGAGGACATCGGAATATGTTCCTCGAAGGGTGGATGCCCTGGCAACCTGGCCCCGGCCACAGCAACAACCCTTGGGCAAATAAAGTTTATTGAACTCAACTCGACTCAAGCCAACCCGCCCTCGATTCGAAGGTCAAAGCGCTTCCCCTTGAATTACAATAAAATGTACCATTGCTTACTTTGCCTTTTAGCCTTTCGGTAGTTACTAGAAGCCGTTTTCTTTTTTTGTAACATTGAAATCCACATAACAATAAACTTCGCAAACACTTGTTTGGTCCCATAGCCTAGCTGGCTAGTAGCGGGACCAATTGTGTGACATGCCTACATAATTGTGCAATCGGTTACAACAGCGACAAACGACAACAAATTGGATGCAAATATTAAAAAATTTACATGATTCAGTTAAACAGGGAATAACAGCAGACAAAATAACCCCATACACAATTGCAACACTTAAAAATTCACATAAAGCGCTTCATGGCAATAAAAAAAATTATTGGACTCTTTCATATAAGTAGGTATGGAATTCCAAATGAGAGCACCGTGAAATTCTATGAGCCTTCGACCGTAGGCACTTCTATCTCTGTCTGCTACACAATAAGTCCTTTTCACCACTCTGTTCGTTCAGCGCTCTTTACGACCATATTACCTACGCTGGCAGCCGTATACTTGCTGATGAGTATCCTAGTTCTATCCTAGTCCTATTGAACACATTTTGTGTTGCTGCCCGACATACGCAAACGAGAGGCTTCACCTCCGCACTGCGCTACATCAACTGGACGGAAGCGTCTTCACAGTCGAGAAGGTATTAGGACCATGGGGATGCCCATCACAGCTCCACAAGGCAACGAAAGCGCTGTTGCGGTTTCTCAAGGACACCGGACTGATTCGTCGTTTGTGAAGTCAAACTTTTCTCTCCTACTCTGTAACTTTTCTTCCCTCTCCCCCCTCCCCCCGTGCAGGGTAGCCTACCGGGCTCAGCCCAGGTTAACCTCCCTGCCTTTCTTCTACCCTTATTCTCTCTCTCCCTAGTTCTTTTTCTCAACTGCAATCCAACGCTCTTCGCATACAAATACCGGAACGTTTCCTCTTCCCATCTGCTCTCCTTCATGTTCCTAATGCCATCTTCGACAAATCGCACCGTTGCGTCCCGTTGCGCCCTGGTGCTATTTGATATGATGAAGATGCCACTAATCTTTCTTCGAACCTAATTTTCAAATCACTTAAGTTGCTACCGGCTTCGGCGCCAACACTCGTCTGCATATTCAAGTAGAAAGCATCGTCTGTACCAATAATATTATTGCACTTCGCTAATTTTTGGCGTAGGGTAAAATGTAGGGTAATAAAAGACTGCGTGGAGTTAAGTACGGTAATACTGACCGTGACGTAGGGTATTTTTGAAATAGTTTGTTGCAATATCCCTATAGGCTCGTAACAGGCTCTGACTGATGCTGGGATGAAGTTCAAAGATGTCATATGCCGATGCTGCCCGAAAACAGCGTTTTTTTTTTTCAGGTGAACTGCAACCTACCATAAGACTCTTCCATTACGCATCACTTAGACCAGGGGTAGTAGTATGTGGTCCTCAGCAGGGCGTCAAACTGCCCTCCACCCTTACCCTCGCCACTTCCTATCTGACGGCCAACATGGCAATTTTGACCTAAAATGGTATTTTCGCTTCTATCCTATGTTTGATTATTTCTACTCCAGTTTTACAAATTAGCGTCAATGCGCCGAATCTTTAGGCTTTGCTTGCAGAGCCCCCTCTCCTCTCCCCCCGCGAATATTCGGTGCGGCACCCTGCTGTGTCGCCTTCATCAGAGTGATTCGATGCTTTGGATTTGAATGACTCTGGCTTTATGCAATTTGGCCATCGGATAAAGGTTGCCGACCCCTGACTTAGACTACTGCAAAATGAGATTACCGTTTGGATATTAAATTCATTCATTCATTCATTTCTGTGGCTATCAGAGGTTAATACTTTTACGGGGTCGTGACGTTGACGAAGGCAGCAATGTGCATGTCCAAGATGAAATTGTTTATTAGGCCTAACTTATGGCCGGTAAACGGAAAGTCAGACTACAGCCAAACACACTGGCACAGATAGCGGCGAACAGAGCGTAGGCCGTCGATAAAACTAACGAGCGGTCAAGCGCGTGGGCTTTTATACATGTATCATCGAAGATTCCTGCGTTATCGCTAGCGGCCGCGTAAGTTCCAGAAATAACTCTAATGTTCGCGTTGTGCACGTAATATCATCCGGAAGGTTCTAGGATAGGTCCGAGTCATTCGGGCACGCCTTTTGCAAGGCAGCAGTTACATTGCAATAGGGCGGTAACATGCATAGGCGTGCGCAGGGTTACCGTTCAGGGGGGGCGAAGGTTTGTCGCAGCGCCCCCCCTTCCCCTATTAAGTCAATGTATGGGGCAGACTTTGCGCCCCCCCCCTCTTAGGTTCTTAGGGGACTAGGGGCGGCCGCCCCCCCTAGTCCCCCTAAGACTAGGGGGGCGCCCCCCTCGTGCGCACGCCTATGGTAACATGGAAATAGAAAGAAAGGAGCACGTGCAGCAATACAGTTGAACCGGCCCCTGGATTGGTGAAGAATTCACAGCGTACATTTAAACGGCACCACTACGAGTACTTTTTCATCCAGCATAATCGTCGGCTTAAAGGATATGATGAAAATTAAATTTATTTTATTCCGGCACTTTTTATTGCGTACGCTACGAGCAAACCTATTCGTATAGGCAGCCCAAATGTTCAATATAACCAGATCGAGCACGGAGGCTCTTTAGGGTGACTTAACCGAGGATGCCCTTATAAGTCTGGCTCTAAGAGCGCTCCTTGAAGCTGTGATGACGTGCTGATCACACTTCTGCTGTTCGCCCTATGCGAAAGTGTTAGTTTCTGTGATGTACAATGGTGAAAGTGTGAATGTATCCCTGTACACTGACATGTCATGCATAATTTATGCTCTGTACATAGTGTAAATAATTTTTTAAAGACGATAGTCTTTCTTGGGATACTTAAACGGAGAAATTTTGGTCTGTCTGTCTGTCTGTCTTTCTGTCTGTCTGTTTGTCTGTTTGTCGGCACGTCACACGATTCAGCCACCCGACCAAAGTTGAACCACTTTCTCAGCGCCCAGCCATCTTGCACAAGTATTTTTGTTCACACTTGTGAACATTGTCGATCAAAAAGCAAATGTTACGCATGTCTGAGGAGCAACGTCAATACATAAGTAGTCTCTGGTATGTTTCTTTATAAGAAAATACATAGATACGTAATTATGAAGACCCCAGCGTTTCTTAGGCTGCGCCTCAAAAAAGCGACGCTATGCACGAAAAAGCGCTCGGCCGACGATATGTTCCTGCTGGGTTCTGCACAAGGTGATGTTTCTCGACAGCACTGCCAGATGGCGTCCATGTCTCACGCAGCGCCTCGGCGCCTCCTCTATTTTATCAAGGCCAGCCAGGTGCGGCCGATTCAACATAGAGAAAGCGCTGTCTGAGGCAAGGCAAAACAGTGTAGTACGGCCGGCAGAAGACTATCGTCTTTCGACGACATTTGCAGCGAAGCACGCAGATACGCGGCCAATTTTTGCTAAACAAGAAGCGACTCAATTCGCATTCTAGGGCTTGA
>JALIZH010011382.1:0-57397 GCA_030522465.1 Rhipicephalus appendiculatus
CACAGGATTTAAAACTACACCAATTGCTGCACAAAAAAGACATTTTTTTCTCTACCGCTTAATGGCCATTTTCAACAAAGTCTTATTCTTGTTACAGGGGCTAAGAGTGAGCTCGCAGTACTATGTAAACAATTCAGTCAATATTGGCAAACCATCAGGGCTAATAAGTATCTGATGGTCGTTTTTCGTGATGATCCTTTAATTTCCTCAAATTCAATAAAATACTAGTGACACACCCATTACTGTAGCTTCAAACTTCTGACTAGTTTGTTATGATGCTGAGAAAGTATGTGCTCCATCAGATTGCATGGGCATAGGATTGCATCTACCTCACCACATTATGCATTGATGGAGTGTATCTCTCCAATTCGTTTGAATAGAAAGCATATAGTATTGTTTTCCCAAGTGCTTTCTGATGTAGTTGAGCTGAGCAAAAGGCACGAAAGACTTAACAAAGGGTCTTGTTCCCTTTGTTAGTCTTCGTGCCTTCTGCTCCACACGACTACATCAGAATGTCATACCAACTAACTCAAGTTGAAGCTTTCCTAAGCGTTTAAATCCACGCTTAAACATTTTGTTTAAACTTTTCACACTAGATGGCTGTGCCACCTGGTAGAACATGAAATGCACAATGCGTTTTTTTTTTCATTGTCAGTGACGATGTTGTGGCATGTCTGACTCTGAGTAACGATTCTCTTGAAAACCATTGTAAATGAAATTATTAACCACTTGATATAAGTTGTCGCACGCATCTCTATCTTCATGTTACACTAGATTGATTTAGCTTATCACTCCTTGTTTAACAGTGCAATGATGAAATCTGTTATCCACAAAGTGGGCATAGAGTTTGAAGAGATTAAGTGGCACTGAAGCAGATGACACGATATCTAGTGGTTAGGAGCACTTAAGAAAGATGAAGTGTAGTAAGCAATACCACAGCAATTTGTGAGGCTACAAGCACAGTGGTTAAGAAAGTCTATGTGCATGCTTCCAGTAATTTCCATGGTAGCATTACGATTGATGTGCCAGAGTTTCCTGCGGTAACATTTTTAGGAAACTATGACGCCTGTTGAGCTTGTCACCACCTTGAGAGGCAACTAAATGTATGCGATATTCAAGTGGTAGCAACGTTCAACAGTGTCACAAGGCCATGAAACAAGGGTGTGAAGTTATAAAAAAGGTTCAATGAAATTCTATTGCCACCTCATAACGATAAGTGAGGCCAAATCTGTAATACCGTAGTGATTAAGCGTGGAATTAATATGCCACTACTGCAAATGAAAAGTCATTCCATATCACTAAAAGTTAAATTTTATGGCATCGATTGCACATAGAAATCAAAACACAATTGCAGATTACTGCTTTTTCACTAAGGGCCTTCATGAATGCAAATATTGCTCTTGATATTTTTTTTAATGGCACAGGCCTTGCCTGTGAATAGTAGCAAGTGACACAGATCGCAGGGCGTTTCGTTGTGGCGAGGGCATGGCACAGCACCGTATGGGGGGATGGCTCACAGGCTGCCTGCATGGGATTGATTCCATTGCACTGTGCATCTTGTTGCTGTGCGCGTGTGACAACTGCCTAAACGTGTAGGCAGTTGTCTGTGTACACATTGCTTGCCCTTACTATTGCCACGTACAGATTGCTTCACTGGGTGAATGTGTGCTATGAGTGGGAGGGGCCATGCAGCGGAAAAAAATTCCGGTTATGACCCCTTCATTGTTTCAAATTATTGTGAAAATCTGGCCAGTCCACCATTCAGGCACAGAGTCGTTTGGTAGCAGTGGCCATACTGTCGCCCCTAATTGCAAATAGACAAAGTGTGCTCACTGCTATGAGAAAGCAACTTGGTGCAAAAACTATTGCAAAACAGTGTTGCACTTACCTGACAGTAAATAAGAATGTTTGCTCAATTGTTCTGAGTTTGGGCATATATGGGCATATATGGGTTTGGGCATATATGGGCATATATGGGTTTGGGCATATATGGGCATATATGGCTTTGGCATATATGGGTTAACAACCACGTGGGGCAATTGCCTGCATAGTAATATTGCAAGGCTACATCAGCCTGCAATTGACAACATCCTCCTTCTTAACGTTGCTCTCTCGTCTTCGCAGAGCGTGACCGTCGCCTCACCCGGTCTGCGGTCTGGCTCGTCATCGGCTGGGCTCTGCACTATCTGCCCTTCTACGGAATGGGCCGAGTGCTCTACTTTCATCACTACTTCCCTGCGCTTATCTTCAGCTCCATGCTCTCAGGTGAGTGAAACCCATTCTGCTGAGTCATCGTCCTGTTCATTCTTTCCATCCCTTCTCATCTGTTTGGAGAGCGTTTCTTTTTGTTTCTGTTCGCTACTTGAATTTCTAAAATTGCATGACGCAATTATACTGGCAGCGCATGGGATTTATTAAACAAAGAGAATCGTGCTCAGATTAGCCTGTTTGCAAATGCAGAATTTGGCTATGTCACATTTTCTTTGTTTTTAGGCTTTCATAATTCTTCAGTAAACAATCCATGTGAACACAGGTCTTCATCAGCTTTCTTCCTTTTTTTTTCTTTTCTCTACTTCCTGACATGCACTTGTAGCCAATTGAGGACACATTAACCCAAATTAGGGTAATGTCCAGGCAAACGGAAAGCACACAGTGATTGGAGGACAGCAGAGTTAAACAGCTGTGTGGAAACAGAGTGTAGAAAGCAAGTTGGGGTGCAGAAACGAGTGCCAGTGAGTAGCTCTTTCATCGTGTCTTTTTTTTTTTTTTTTTTCTAGTTCAACAGCTTGCCCTGTGCAATAAAACAGAGCTTTTGCACAAAGAATAAAAAGATCTGGGTTGAGGACGTGTACCTCTTATAATATACAGATGAAAACAGTGTCACATGCCTATTTGCTTACAATATATGCATGCAGCGAAACCTCATTACTATCATAATATTTGAACTTGCTAGATATTATTCGATATAAGGACACTTGCTATGCAAGCCTCCCATCGATTCTGAACCTTGTGTCATTACTTTTCTACCACAATCATCACAGCGGTGCTCCATGTTAGGAGATCACTTCACCAAACCACAAGGTACACACACTTCTAGTGTGACATTAGTGTGTCTTTGCCCAAACAGCGAGTTTTGCAGGCACCCACACCCTTCGTACTCTGCTGGTTGCTCCTTCCATGGCAGCCCGCTCCTTCTCATTATGATGCTGTCCTGTAATTCTACCGTATTTACACGAATATAGGTCGACCCATTTTTTCAAATTTGACAATCCGATGTTGGGGGGGTCGACTTAGAATCGAAACCAAAACTAGAGCATTTTTTTTTTTTTTTTTTTTTTTGCCGAGCGATTTTTGGGGGGGGTCGACCTACATTGTAGTCGACTTACATTCGTGTAAATACGGTATGAGCAGAGGAAGTCCAATTGGATACCATGAAAATAGGGCAGAGAGCCAATGGAATGCTGTCGACCCTAAGAAAGTTGAGGCAGCTTTATACTATTGGTGCCAAGCCTGAGGAAAGAGCAGAGCTATGTGGACTTCCTCGTTTCTCTTTATTTTAGGGGTGAAGCACCTTAAGACCCCACAATGTCTGTAAAACTGCCATAAGGCATCTACAGCAGATGTAGTGCAGGTGCATGTTAACAAACCGAAACATCTGTGAACAACAAAAAGGTTATCAAAAGGCTGTTAAAGGGGCCCTGCAACACTTTTTGAGCATGCTCAGAAAACGCTGCCGATCGGTATTCCAGGCTCTCGAGAACACTCGCGCGAGCCAAATATTATAGCGCAGCACGCGGCGTGGAATTCACAATAAATTCTCAAACTCAGCCAGCAATTGCTTTCTCTTCTCTCGACAAATGACGTTGCGTACCCAAAAATCACTCGTCACCGACGAGAGATTTTTTTGTATCAGCCATTGGCTGATTTGAGCATGGCGCGCTCGGTAGTTACAGAGGCCGCCGCGGGAGGCCGCGACTTGTCCACGCGTGCGCGCACGATCGCAAAGAAAATTCGCGTATTCGAAGAAAAAAAGAAAGAGAAAAAGCGCTCAAGATCACGAGGCGCGCGTGACGTATTTTCTTTCCCCGTGCCATCCCTCCCTGCTTAGCTTCCAGCGCTTTCGTCGGGACGAGAGAAGAAAAATGCAATTGCAGCGTGCGAGAAATCTTTGTAACTCCACTCGTACTGGACGGATTCCAAAACTTTTTGCGGCAATGAATTCGTGAGGCAATAAGCTCCTTTAGTGAATCCATTCCATGGCTACTTGGAAAAGTGTTGCAGGGCCCCTTTAACCAGAACAAACAAAATAAAAGGCCACAACACCGTACAAACATCAACATTTAACCACCCATCAATCAAAGAATGTGACATAACAAAAGGTTAACAAGAACAAAATAAAAGGCTGTTAACCGGAACAAAGTAGAAGGCCACGATTAATGATTCGATGCACACTACTGCTTTGCCCCATCATCAGCATTCACTTCATGGATATGCGTGGATTTTTTTTTTTTCACTTTCTTTCTTCCCTTTCGTTCTCTCCGGTCTTTTATTTCTTTTAGTCTGTTTCTTTCTATTTCTTTCTTTCTCTCTCTATTTCTCGCCTCCTCTTTCTCACTCCATTTCTATCTTTTTCTTTGTTTCTCTTTCTTTCTTGCCCTTAGCTTTTTCTATCTCTTTCTGTCTATTTCTTTCTCTGTGTTTCAACTTTTTCTCTCTTTCTTCCCTATGTTTCTATTTCTCTCTTTCTCATGCTCTCTCTCTCCGTACTCGAGCTCTTGTCCATCCGAGTTATTACATCCCACACTGGACAAATCAACACGTGTGTTCAGAGAGCGAAACAGAAGATGAAGAGGATGATGTAGCACTTGGCGGCCGAGTTATTGCATTCATGATGATGATAGTTTTTGTACACGGCTGGTGGAGTTTCTTCAAACTAAGCCCCGCTGTTAAAAGTGCACCTTTCCTTGCCTGCAGGTGTGGTGCTGGACTATATCCTTCATGTGGTGCCAACCTTCTTACCTGAGAAAATCAGGCTGTCTGCGCACCACTGGATCATGGGTTGCTATCTTGCAGTCATTCTGTACAGGTGAGCACGATCGCTGTGGGAGTGTTAGTTCACTTGATGAGACTGTGGGGACCCGATGACATGAAAAAGAGATAGGCATGACTTGGTGGCAGTCCAGACTACACTCGACAACAACTTTTCTTGACAGCACTGTGGAAGCTACAGAACCAAAGCGCATACCTGCTACCGCGCCGAAAAAATAGTACTGAAGTTTACTGATAAATTTGCTGATTTGCCTTCCTGAAATAAATACTGCTTTATTTATTATGAGACTTAAACAGTTGGGGAAAGTTGGAGGCAAAATACAGTTATCATTCACCTTCAAGAATGCTTTCTTTTTCTGTCCATTTCTTAGACAGCCCTCCCTTTTTCCAAGGAAACATGACGTCCATGATGTCACTGTGCGGCCGCGTACACGCTGTTTAGTTCTCCAAGAAAAATATACTCGTAATAGGACACTGAAATGTACACTGAACAATCGAAATTTTTCTCGGCCATTCATAATTTTCATGTATATGCTTTTTTGAATGCGTTAACGATGCGAGTGAGCAAAACCGAAAGCCACCGCAAGCTGCCATGCTACTTGCAGAGCAACACGAATCTGCGGAAGCCCCGCCTCCCTAGCCTTCGCTCCAATGTCAAGATAAGTTGTCGCCGAGTGTAGACAGCTAGTTTTACTTTTCCCTGCTAAGGACTTGAGGTTATTTGAGATGCTGATTTTTGCAACTCGTAAAGGAGCAGATTCAAACCATGAGACTGGAGTAACTACAAGAACAAAAATGGGGTTGAGTGCCTTTAGCAGAGGCAATGAATGGCAATTTACCAGTATCCCTAAAAAGAAATATATATATAACACCGGTATTGTGCTTTTCGCGTGAGCTGTCCATGTCTTCAACACAAACCTTGCGATGAGAACACAACACACACAAAGGCATGAGCCGTCTGCTAATCCCCGCAAAGATACGACGCGCTTAACCTCGTGTGACCACGCCTGGCTGATCGAAGTACACAGTTCCTGCAGGAGCCATGCTGCCTCACCTTTGGGACCTTCCCATGCGCCTTTCGCATAACTGAGATGGCTGGCGTATTTCATCTCCACTCGAGGAGCGATCGCCAGTAGCCCTCGCATGCTTTTGCTTGTGCGTAGAACATTTGTCTTATCAGCCCACTGTGGTGGGTCAGTTGGTGCATAGCTTCGTGAAAAACGAGGTGCAGGGCTACGTAGAAGAAGAAAGAAGGGGACAGACAGAACGCCGCTTTCTGTCTGTCCCTCTACTTTCTTTTCCTATGTAGCCTTGCGCCTTGTCGTTCACGTAAAACATGCGGCGTGCGGGGCGAGGTTATCGATTTGGACTTTATGCAGAACCTTATGGCGGCACCGATGGCGAGGGCGAAAATCCGCCGGGAGTGTCCATATAAATTACAATTGCAATAAAATTAAAACCTGACGAAATGAAGCCGGTGAGGCACACAAACATTGCATACTTGCTTGTAATAAAGATATGTTTCTACCTCTTTTCAGAAAGATGTCTCATTCTAAACAAGTCATATGACAAACTTTTAAATGCGGAGCACTTTAGGGGGCAGCGCTGTAGTATGCCGTCGTCACTTGGCATAACACAGGCAAAACCACATATAACATAGCAAGCCACATATAACCACATATAACATTGAGCGCACGCTCACGCCAAACAGAAGTCTTCTACCTCTTGTTTTTCGAGCACCTTAATGATGATATTAAGTGCGAACATTACTACTATGGCTAGGGAAACTCAACAATACAAAGCACATATAAATTTGAAAGAGGAAGCACACAAGAAATAGAAAGGAGAGAAAGAAAGGAAAAGAGGAAAAAAAAAGAAATAAAAAGAAATACAGAGAAAGAACTTGGAAATAACTGGAAAATACAAAAAGAAAGAAACAGAGGAAGAAAGAAAGATAAAATCGAAGAGAAACAACGAAGGCTGCCTAGCTTCGCACTTCCTTCAGGCTTGGCACCACTAGGGTAAAGCTGCCTTAACTTTTAAAGAGCATATCTTAAAGGGGCCCTGCAACTCCTTTTCAGCATGTTCACAAAATGCTGCCAATCGGTAGTTGAGGCTCCCGAGAACACGCAAGCCGAACATGATAGCGCAGTATGCAGCCTGGAATTTATAATCAAGTTTAAAGTCAGCTTGAAATCGTTCCCTCTTCTTTCTACAAATGATGCCATATACAGTAGAACCTCGTTGATACGTTCCCGCTTAATACGATTTCCCGGCTCCTACGATCGCAATCGCGAAAATTAAATTAACCCAATTCTGATCGTATTATTCCGATCATACGTTTTCCTGGATCGTACGTTTAGTTTCTGCGTTTTTTTCGGAAACGTATCAACGAGGTTCTACTGTACTCAAATGACCGTGCCATACCCAATTTCACCATTGGCCGATACGGGCATCGTGGGCTGCATAGTCACTGCGGCCGCCACAAGAGGCTGCCACGTGCCCGCGCACCCGCTCGCTGAGAGTAAGCGACCCGCTGAGAGTAAGCGACATGTTCAAAGAAAAAAAAAAGTGCTTAAGGTCACGATGCGCGCGTGACATAACTTCTTTCCTCCGTCCATTCCTCCCTGCTCAGCTTCCAGCGCATTCGCTGGGACAAGGGAAGGGAGACAGCAATTACAGCGTGCGACAAATCTCTAACTCTGCTTGTACTTGACCGATTCTAAAAATTTTTGCAGCAGTCGATTCATGAGGCACTAAACTCCTTTAGAGAAGCTGTTCAGTGTTTACTTGGAAAAGTGCTGTAGAGCCCCTTTAAGCACTTGCACAGGGCACTTCGTATGATAACGTATCAAATTTGCGAGTACTTAAAGGGGTTCTGCAACGTTTTCCAAATAGCCATGAATGGATTCACTAAAGGAGCTTATTAGCTCATGAATTCGCCACAAAAATTTTTAGAATCTGCCCAGTACGAGTGGAGTTACAAAGATGTGTCGCACGCTGCAACTGTATTCTCTCTTCTCTCATCCCGACGAAAGTGCTGGAAGGTAAGCAGGGAGTGATGGCACGGGGGAACGAAATACGTCACGCGAGCTCCGTGACCTTGAGCACTTTTTCTCTTATTTAGCTTTTTTCGAATGCGCGGCTTTTCAGTGTGATAGCGCGCGCACGTGTGGACAAGTCACGGCCTCCCGCGGTGGCCCCAGTTACGACTGAGCGCGCCGTGCTCAAATCAGCCAATGGCTGATACTTAAGCTGTGACACAGTGATTTTGAGCCTGTAGCGTCATTTGTCGAGGGAAGAGAAAGTGATTTTTAGCAGACTGAGAATTTATTGTAAATTCCAGGCCGCGTGCTGCGCTGTAATAATTGGCTCTCGTGTTCTCGGGAGCCTCGACTACCGATCGGCAGTATTTTCTGACGATGCTCAGAAAGTGTAGCAGGGCCCCTTTGTGTCACACAAAATGTCCAATTATGCACGCATTTTGTCATTTTTCCAAAACAGTTCGCATTTATTTGAACTTGTGTTCTGTTCTTTTTTCTCTCCACCCAACAGTTTCTACTTGTTCTCACCTCTCGCCTATGGAATGGACGGTTCCATCTCAGTCCACGAAAACAGCACGATGCATGGGCTGCGGTGGCTGGACACGTGGGAATTTTGAGCGCACCAATTTTTCAGTTCCTGCAGGTGTTCACAGTACTCTGTCACTGCGGGAACTCGACGTGTACGATAAATTAATAATAAATTAACGGCGCATTAATATATTGTAGCACATGTGTATAGAGCCCTTGCTTATATGGGGATACTACAGACTCTTTAAATGGCAGTTCAAGGAACCAGACAAATGTGTTCCTTTGATCAGCAGTTTCATTTGCAGAGGAACAGAGCTGAAGGGTGGTCAAAACACTTATTTTCAAAGAGGTGACCACTTTATTATGCTGAAGAAATAAATTGCATATCACAATGATATTGTATAGCAGATACGAATTACAATCAATCAATGAATCACTTCATTGACCACTTCAGGAAGCAGAGAGCACAGGAAGAAAAAGTTCTTGTGAGCTTGACTAAGCTTTCCAGCCAATTGCATTTCAGCAGAATGCAGTGACGGCATACATAAACTGGCACACATAGACATAAGCACAAAGAGCATACATTATCCTTGCAGATGATCACGAAAATAATGCAACAACTTCATGCAATATAGCGAAGAAAAAGAAAGCGATAAAAGAAAACAAAACAAAAAACACTACATCAAAGACAAAGTTCATATCTGACATTATAGATATGAGCTCACGGAGAGAGTTTGTAGCGCAGACTTGCTACTCAAAGTATCAGAACCATATTGCGTTAAAAAATTTAATACAGAGGGTAAAGTTATTCCCGATATCTGGATTAAGAAACACGATGTCTGTTAGTCGCTGACTGACATGTCAACAATTGCAACTGACTGCACGCGACTAGCAACGAACCTCTAAATGTGTTATTTTGTGCGTCTCTAGCACTAGGTGACGCTCTTGTTTCTTTTTCAAGCATATCTGGTCGAGCACTTTTGGTTTTTCGAATAGTCATAGAGCGTCTTCTAAAAAATAAAAGTTGGTAGTTGTAATTCAAGTTGATTTATATTGAGTTCATTGAGGGATTGTGAGCAACTGGGATCATTGTGGCACGTGGCGGAGCAGATCTCAGCGACGCGCTCCTTTCTGTGTTGCCTCTGTGATCCACATCAACAGCGCGACGAAGCACGA
The DNA here is from genome assembly GCA_030522465.1 of Rhipicephalus appendiculatus. Taxonomy (NCBI): domain Eukaryota; kingdom Metazoa; phylum Arthropoda; class Arachnida; order Ixodida; family Ixodidae; genus Rhipicephalus; species Rhipicephalus appendiculatus. The sequence goes on from JALIZH010011382.1 coordinate 9,798, forward strand.
TGTTAACCTAAGGAATACACCAGGGCTCATGAACGACGACATGTGCTACTACCAGACACCTAAGTCAAGAGTTAGGGTCGCTTCCAGAATTTCTTTTTGATGTCTCACTTTTGTCATGCCAGAGTCAGCCGATGTCAGCGAAAGTGGGTGGATAGATTACAGCTATGTAGCGCCCTCTGAACGCATCAAAGTGTCTATAGCCAACCTCGAGCTCTAATTCAGTGCCAACAACAATAACAAATAAAGCGGCAAACTTCTGTGTGCTTCAATCTACTACTATAGTGGCTTACTGGTGTCTAACGTTGGCTGTAGTCACCTTGTACTGGCCATGGGCTCTTACAACAATGAAATGAGTGTTGAATATTTTTTTCAACACTCATTTTTTCAACACTCTTCACTGTCGTCATCACTGTATTGATGAGTGAAGGAAAGGCCAGAAAATGGTGCCGATACTTCACAAATGGCCGCACAATTTGCACGACGAAGAGCGGAGTGGCAGGCTCAGCATCAAAACCAATGAAACTGTTTGACAAATGGACCAAGAATTGCGATTAGGTCTACGACTAACAGTTTGTAGTCTGTTGGATAGATTTCCTTTTGTTGACCACTCTACAATTTACACGACTGTAAGTGAAAAGCTCATAAATCACAAAGTGTGTGCTAGATGGGCACCGAGAATGCTTATCGACCAACTCGAACAGCTAAAGATTTCCAAGTGGCGAACTTCTATGTAGATGGACTAAAGAAGCTAGTGCAGCGGTACGAAAAGTTCTTAGAAGTTCACGGTGATTATCTAGAAAAGTGAACTAGGGCTGTACTAAGCTAAACCGGCCAATAGAAACTTTTACTAACGAATATTTATTACGTGGGGACCAAACGGCCCTTACTTATTAAATGTCCCTCGTGTGTGTGTGTGTGTGTATATATATATATATATATATATATATATATATATATATATATATATATATATATATATATATATATATATATATATATATATACTTTCACATTTAGTCCCCCCCCCCCTAAGAACAAAATTTCTGGCTACAGCACTGGTAAAGGCGTATGTTTTCCTGCCCTACTTGCTTTTGAGTAGTTTTGAAGGCGCCACCTCCAACATGTGCGTTTTTCGCTTGCTAGCGTAAGCCTTGACACTGTCACGTGTGTACATTTCTGTTTTCGAAAGATCCACTTTGACTGCACCGCTATCTAAAAATGAGATGCGCTATCGCTATAAGATTTCGCACGCCTCTTGAGTGACGTCGTTCTCTCTAGCAGCGCCAGGACGTGCTATGATTTCGCGCGAAGTAACCCGTTGATTATTCCCCCCATATATCTGCTGGCCAGTACTTCCTCAAAAAAATGGGCGCAAGCGTACGGCGTATTGGGGAGTGGGCTTGCACTCGTTCCAACTGCCAGCATCGCTACGACAGTGTTCTTTGTTCATTTCTTCAGGGGCACAAGTTAACCCATGAAACTCGTAAATGCTCGTTTCCCGAGTTCACCTTGCGACCTGCCTGCCTCCTAGCCTGCCGGTATGCATGGTATCATCAATGTGGCAGTGTATTCTTTAGCGGGAGTAATATGCTACATCGTTAACATCAGGGTTGGCTGAATAAGCATGCATCTGTCAAAGAAGAGCAAACGCCACAATAAGCAGGGTGCTGTTATTGTAAACACGCTGTCGTAGAACGCATCTTGCTGTGCTTTTGAAAGGTGCATTTGCAGAAGAGGCGTTATTCCGTATTTAATGAGGATCGTTGAACATTTCCTTATTTCCATAGGGCACCTTAGGCTTCTTGTAACATTCGATCACTTGGTTGAGAAAATGGAAGGTGAGCTGAAGTGCCGTCATGCATTTATGTACGCCTTTTATTTCTTACAGCTGCTCTGCCCACTTTATACAGCGCTATAATTACAGACCAGTCGGACCTCCCCCCATTTATTTCCTTGAAATGTGTGCTACTGCATTTTGATGCCTGTAGAGACCTCACATATTTCCTTGTTTTGTAATTTAGTAAATTAAGGAGATGTGGAGGAGAAAGCCTGTAAACAACCGTTTTTTTTTAAATTTAATTTTTTGCAGGTGTGCATGTCACACGACATATTTGTGAAACTGAGGATTTTAACGTCTGTAGCAATGAACATCATCCTGACACTGTGCTTCTTGAGAAATATACTCGTGGCAGCAGCAGACACTCTCCTGGAGAACCGCGTTTCCATGAGGAAAGATCTCTAAAAGAGCTCAGAAACACAGACTCAGCTAAGGAAATAGACCTTTTTGAAACACACGAGCGCCGCCAACGGTCGCGCAAGCGCTCACGGGAAAAGTGTGTACGCCGTAGCAGCCGCCGCGACGAGCGCGCGGGTCTCACGCTTTATAGCTGGGGTCTCAAACGCGGTGCCTCCCAACCACGGTATTTCTTGCACCGTGCCCCCCAACCTTTCACTAACGGTCCGGCCAGGCCCGTAACCAGGGGCTAGGGGCTAGCCCCCCCCCCCCCCCTCCCCCCCCCCCCCCGAAGTTCGGATGGAGGGGGTTTTACCGAGAATAAATAATGAAAATAGGTGGTTTTCAAGGTTTTCAACAGGTAGCCCCCCCCCCCCCCCCCCCCGAAAAAAATGTCTGGCTACGGGCCTGGCTCCGGCGTCCGGCTCGCACATGACTGTCTTCGTAACGTGCATTTTTTTTTAATTTTCTTAATAAGTATATTCATGAGCTACACCAGCATGTCAAGCATTCTTTCTGTGAAGCGCCCCATGCGAAATCTTTTTACAAACACTGTACTGTGCCCGGCGGTGCTACAACTTTCGATCGATCCTTTGATGGCACGTGCCAGTTCTGTGGAGAGGCGGCTGACACCTTCCACATAGTCTTGGCGTGCCAATCAAACCCATCAATTCCCCCCCCCCCCTCCAACCTTAACCCTACGAGAGAGGACTGGGAGGCTGTCCTGCTCATCTGTCAGGACCTCAAGGCCCAAAAGGCCCTGGTTCGACGGACGCGGGCGGCGTTCCGGAATAGGACTCAACCTAGTACTGTGAGGGGAAGAGGCCAATACGGCCTCAACCCAATCACCTCACGCATAGGCCAGCGATCTGCCGGTGCTGCTTGCTGACTGTGAGGTGCAGTATCTAGAAGGTACATTGTGACGCAGTGTTTGAAGCGTTCACGTGACCATTTTTGAGATGCGAAGCATTTTATGAACGAGGCCTGTCCCCCCATTGCCAGCCGTAGATGACGATGACGCTGCCATCACGGCACAGCAGATGCAAGGTAACCATTATGCGCCATGACGATGACGCTGATGACGATGAAGAATAAGCGCGTTCCAGACCACACATTCTCTTTCTGCCATGGATGAAAACGATCGTGAACATGCTCTCGCCCGCGAAAGGCAAAACGGCAACGCCGACAACAAGCTGCTACCCCGGAGTTGAGGACGCGGGAAGCAGCGGCTCAACGGCAAAACCACATTGTATATACTGTGCACACGCGTTGTCACTCATTTGCATGCGAGAGTGCGCAATGTCACGGGTGATTTACTGTAAGAACGATCACCAGTGCTTTGCCCTCTTGTCATGATTCACTTCGTGGGAATGGAATCTTTTCATGTTCACTGTATATATGTCATCCTTTACTCAATAAAGTTTTAGTTGTGAGTCTGCGCACGTGCTGTGCTTTCCTTTCTCTGTGTCATTGTTTGTATTAGCGCGGTTTAACCTTTCAAGAATGAACATTAACCAACTAGCCCAACTCAATTGATGCTCTTCTGGTTACGATGATCGACTTCGGATCGCGGGTATGCGGGTTAGAACCCCGCCTCGCCAAAAAAATTTTTGTTTCGCCAAGAATTTTTCTCTTTATCTTTCTTTCCCTATGTTTCTTTCTGTCTAAATCTACTCGTTCTCTCACTTATCAGAATCGTGCGCCGGACAAATCGGCGCACGTGTTCTGTGACGGAAGAAAGAAGATGAACATGAAGAGAGCGCATGCCGGTTCGTGATGATGGTAATTTCTGTTCACAGATAACGAACTGTCTCTCTGTTAAACAGCTCTCCTGTTAGAATGCTGATTTTTCGCAAAAAATAAAAAGCGCATTGTTAACTAATAATGGCTATGCCGGTAATCGATTAATCGCTAACCGATTATAAAGGTTAACTGAACGTTGCCACGATGCAGGTCGCCGGGCTCGCTCCGCCTTTGGCGTTGTCGGGAAACTGGGGCGCCATCTAGTTAATCGCCTGCCTAGTTTCACAACTCGAATTTTCACCTTGCATACAACCACGGCGATGCCCTTGAATGCATGACTTCATCTTTCTGGATACAGTGCACAATGAACCAAGCGATGCTTCCACATTACAATACGGACAAGAGACGACTATGGGACAGGAGTAAAGTGTCCCTCACGGATTGTACACCAGAATCATACAGGCCCTCAATTCCCACTGTCGCTGGAGCCGACCGAGTAAGGGCACACCAAGATTGAGTCATCCTGAACAACCTCCGTTCTCGATCAGGTTACATTGCACATTTGAGATCGTTATCAAAGCTCTTTTATTTGTAAACTTCACATTAAGGAGTGTCGCAACAAAAGCAATTCAGTTTTCATTGCAGCCTTTAAGCAAACGACTACACCACATAAGGAAAATGCTTGGACTTGTGCCGTTTAATTGCATCTCGCAAATTCTTCACCAATCAAGGTGCAGGTTCAAACAACAGAAACAAGGATACCCATAACAATGAATGAATGAATGAATGAATGAATGAACCAAATGGAACATCCTTCGCCACTTGTCTAAGTGATGCGTAAATGCGCTGATTGTTTGCAAATGAATTTTAAAGATTCTCTGCAAACGCCCACCCGGCTTCCCACAATTATTGGCAACATTGCGTGTGTGACGTGTTGGTTTGCCGGTCGACGGAAGTGACGCAGCCGATGGGTTCGCTAACTGTGGCCGCTACAGCGTATATTGTGCTGGCCACAAGGCGACGGTGTTTGGCCGGCGCTTAACTGGTTCGGAGCGCGATTTTCTGTTCTCTGTGAAGGAGCGTGTGATATTCCGCGCCGGCGGGACCAGCATGCCTTGCACGACTTCCGGTTCGTAACAAACTACTACGTCATACGTGGACAGTACACTCGGTTGGGTTTCGGTTTCGGTATTGCGCCTTTTTGCTTATTAAAAATTATTCTCTCATTTCCTTAGCATTGCAGCTATCAGGCGCGTGACAAGAGTGTCTCAGGAACATAAAAGCACCATTACCCTGACACGGTCAAAAAATCGCCGGAGTTGGCCTTTAAACGTCTGCCTGCACCTGGAACGGCCTCATAGCAGCCTCATACCGCGACCAAAGAAACGCGAGCTTTGCATAAAGTTTTCGCGAAGTGTCAACTTTCCAGGTGCGTACAATCCGCCATGTCGGCTTTATAGGTGGCCCTATAAAGGGCTTTTAAATATGAGCATTAGTATGGGGTACTACCACCAAATCCAACTATTTACGACTCGTACGACTACAAAAAAAATGTTCTCCGCCTTTATATAAATTACACAGGGTCGTTAACAAACCTGGAAACTGCGTCGCTGTTCGTGAAATTCTAAATGATTCGTGCAGATCAGATATATTACTTAAAAATGTTGCACTATATATACGAGCAAAAGCTGTACCATGTGATGAATCAGAGTCGTTCGGTTATGTACTCCCTCCAACACACACAGCTCCACACAGCCCAAACGAGAACAAACTACGGCAAACAAACAATTTCATACATAAGTATTTGTCTTTTAAACGAAACAGAAGGCCAAGTTAATTACGAATGCTCCGCGTCGGTATTTGAAAAGCAAATTAAATCCTTATTAATTACAACCTGGTTACATTTTTCTTTCCATTTATTTTCGAGATAAAAAAAACAATGTTGCACACGGTTAATGTATTCTGTTTCTCTTATATTTATTTAGGGCTGGTTCGATGTCACATAGCAGTGTGTATAGTAATTATCTGTATATTGTTTGAATTTATATACAGAGTATTGTGCATCCAGAATTTGGTGATTTCTGAGAGAAGTTGTAAACTTTGTAAAAATATGTATAAATATTACGTATGCGCACATTGTCTTTGTTTATCTTCGAATACCGCTAAGCCTGGTGTTTTAGTGTGATGTCTTATAAAGATTGCCAAACGCTATCTGAGGTGTACGTGGAAGGGGGGCGGGGGCTCGTCAGGCTTGCGCCTACATCTTGATTGATCAAGAAAATAAACATTGAATTAAAAAGGGAGAGGGAGTCTAATCTGCTTCCGCTTCGCATGCATTCGTATTCTCGCGCTTTGCGCATGGTGCAGACGCCATCCGCGTTCCAGCGCTCATAAAGCTCATTTACCTTCCGCGTGATGGGGAGACGCCACAGCTGGCACCGTGCAAGGGAGCTTCGACGGCGGCGACGGCGCCGGCGGGGTGCCGGCCTGAGTAGCTTCGCTCCTAACAAGCCTTTTTGTGGTCGTGGTATGCGGCTCCTGAGGGGTCGTTCCGATGCTGAGAACAAGTTGAAATATGTCATGCCGACGCTGCCCGAAAACCGCGTTTTACGGGAAAACTGCAACCTACCATAAGACTCCTCTTTTACGCATCACGTTGGTGACTGCAAATGGAAAGCTCCGCCTGGGTATTTCATCCATTATTTATTTATTCCTTCGTTTCTATGAATGGTTCTTTCGGTTGAACCTTACCGTTTGTTGGGTGAAGAATTGGCAGCATACATTTCAACGACACCCCTCGAAGCATTATTATACTCTAGCATAGTCGTTTGCTTAAACGTTATAATGTCAACATAATTTCTTTTTTTCCGCCACTTCTTAATGTGTAGTCTACAAGTAAAGCTACTTGGATAGGCCGTCCTACTGTGCAATATAACCAGATCGAGCACGGATGCTCTGCAGGGTTTCTTAGGCTGGGTGTGCTCGTCATCTTCGGCTCCAAAGAAAGTAGCGCAATGTGGTCTCTCTGCAATTGGTTACGTACCACGAAGAAATAAAATTTTTCTAAACACGCAATACCTCCTTGCTGTGGACTTGGACATATCCGTAATTACGTTTCATGTACACTGTGCTTAGTATTTTGTGTGTGTTAGTTACTGTCCTTGTTGTATAGACACGGTTTTCAAGTGTTTACGTACTTCGATGGAATAAACTTATTCTAAACACACTTCTTGCACGGCTTACTGGCCTCCCACTGTATAGTACAAAGAAGTGTAATGCGTTAACCACTTCTTCTAAACACGCACAGAATGTTATGGATGAGCTTTTGTGCCGCCACATTGAGCTGTAGCCTCGCCATTGCGCATCTTTAACAACCGAATGATCAGAGCTACATTAGACGCATACGCATGGGAATGGTTGGTGTGGTGCATTCGTCTTTTCATGACCTTATTAATTATCTCGCGATATACAAACTTAACAAAACATTCGTTTAACAGCCCAAGATGGCGGCGTCCATGTGCCTTATGTCAAATAGACTGTTTCCAAGTCACAGAAGAAGGCCCTGAAAGCGCTGCTGCGATTTTTGCGATCGACCGGCCTTTCTGAACGACTTTAGCCACAACGCCCTTCCTGTGCGCGTCGCTTTCTATCCTGCGTGTGCGTGCATTTTTTTCCTTTCATTTTTTTTCTTCTCTCTCTCTCTCTACACCCTCTTTCTTGCCCCTATTTCCCCTCCCCTGGGCTGGGTAGCAAACCGGATGCTAGTATCTGGTTAACCTCCCGGCCTTCCTCTTCAGCTCTCTCTCTCTTCTTCCAAGTGCTCGTAGCTTGCTACGATGGAATAAACTTTCTCTAAACAAACAAATTAATCTGATGTAAACACAGTGAGGGACGGCTTGCTACACTCCTATAGTCGTCTCTGTTGAATTGTGGAAGCATTGCGTATCTCGTTGTGAGACCCCGCTTTCGCCAGAAAGCCGTGGCACAAAAGCGGAACGTAAATTACGTCATGCATTCCAAGACGTGGACGTTCTTGATCGCAAAGAGAATGTTCCAGTACCGAACTTTGGAACGCGATTAACTGTTGATCACGCCCGCTTTCCCGACAGTGCCAAAAGCAGATAGAGTCAACGGTAGCTTCATTTTTTTAACTGGTGAGGCATATATAATTAACCAATCACCATTAATAACTATCGTAGCGGCCCTTTCGGTCGACTAATCTGCATTGTCGTAGGGTGCTTTCAAAAAATTGCCAAACATAACTGGCGCTTACGACTAGCGAAAGGACAAACAAGAAATTGGTATAAAGTAGGGGTTTGCGAATATTCGAGTTTCAAATTCGAATCGAATAATACTGCATCGAATAATTCGATTTGACTTTCGAATACCTAGTATTCAAAGATTCGAATAATTCGACTGGACGAATATCTAAAGCGCGACAAAAACCAATGGCGCAACCCGGTTTGGGTGGGTGGATAAAACAAATGCTAACATCATTGCAGAAATGCCTTCCGTTAAACACTTTCACAGATATGCTGGTTCAAAGTGAGCGCATATTTATTTTATAGGAGATAATGTCATTTCCGCACGTCATGGCTCCAGCAGATAAAGGCCAGAGAACAGTGTGGGAGACTGTGGAACTGCTAACGTCAAAACATAATCAGCAGTAAGCTACGACCTTAGAGCCAAAAGATTCAAAACACTTGAATGAGCACCTGACCCCAAGAAACGATGATCCTTTGAAATAATGGAAAGCGCATGGAGCTGCACTCGATCCAGGTATCGCCAAAAATGCTTTTCGATGCCTTCCCATACCTGCTACTGAGGCGCCCAGTGAGCGTGTGTGTTCAAGTGCAGGAAGCACCGTAACGTGACGGCGAGAACGTTTCAGGCAAGGTCCTGTGGAACAGCTCGTGTTTCTGCATGACAATTTGTAGTCTTTCGGTGACAGTCACTCACCGCCTTATGTGCTCGAGGACATGAGCAGATTTTATTTCTTTGTTCTTTCTTTCAATTTTCAACATAATCACTGATATTCGATTCGATATTCGACATTTTTGGCCACTATTGGGCACAATTCGATTTGAATTCGATTCGGGATGAAATTTCACTATTCGCACACCCCTAGTATAAATGCAAACAAGACGGAAATTCAGACGGTGATGGAGACTTGAAGCGGTAAATTATCGTCGAACAAAGATTGTGTTCTGCAGTGGTGTGGAACATAGAATGCCGACACTTATTGCGTGGATATCTGTTGGTATAGCGCAAAGAAACAACGCGGGACGTCAGAAAACAACAGGACTCAATTTTATGGCGTTCGCGTGTTTTCTGTGTCGTTTTAACGGGATCAACACCGAAATATGCAGTAGCAACTAGCGCATCAATATGTCATGTTCAATTCGTTGAGCGAAATCACTGCTTTGCTTTTATTTCAATTTATCAAGAGTGGTGGGTGATTCGTTCCAGCTTTTGACAACTCTCGCGAGGTAACTGCATTTGAAAGCGTTAGTGTTCCGAAAGAAAGAACTTAAGTTGACGCGTTCATAACATCTGCTTGGACAAGTACTGTTGATCATACAAGAGGTGAACATTAGCGGATGATAATGATAATATTTGGAGTTGTACGCGCCAAAATCACGACATTATTATGAGGTACACTGCAGTAGATGGCTCCGGAAATTTCGACTATCTGGTGTCCTTTAACGTGCGCTGACATCGAACAGTACACAAGGCCTCCAATATTTTGCCTCCAGCGAAATGCGACCGCGGAGGTCGGGGTCTCATGAGTGGATAGTCGACAAGGCGAGTGAAGAAATGAATGCAAAAGCTTGAAGGAATCGGAATCCTGTCATGCACATAGGAGATATACTGCAAAAGAATCCATTGCATAAGGGGCCGTAATATCACGGTCATAACGATGGCAAATGATCACGAACAGCCCTCCTTTGAGCTATTCAATTTTGGACTTTTTTGTTCTCGCGCATTTTTTCATTAATGCTTTCAGCTTGTAGTACAAATGATTGGAAAAAAAAAAACATTCTTGGTTCCATAGCTTGACTGGCTAGTGACGGGACCTATGGTTAGAGGTGCCTGCATAACTCAGCAAATGGTACCAACAGTGGCAGAAGGAAGAGCTATTAAATACATATTCAGAATGCTCATGTCACATTTAACAAGAAAGTAAGATAGGCGCTTCTTTAACATACTGTACGAGAGATGCTTCTTTAACGTACTGTACAACTTTCCCCTAACATAAAACGTGTCCTGGCGGCAAAAAAGTTGTTGACTTCTTATATTGGTCCCATACACATGAAACATATTCTATTGTAGAACGAATAAGCGCGTTATACATTATAAAGTTAGTGCATAATGGCGATTTAGATTACGTACGTCCTAGGTAACCTAATTTATTTTAGGCAGCTGTGCGAAATGCAATCTTCGGGTGAGGGGAGTGTGGGAAGCATAAACAAACATGCACAAAGGTACGCTGTCGCCGTCCTGAAAAAGTCAAAAATTCGCCAGATCCCACGTACCTTGGGAATCGTTGTTCTACGAAGCATGCGGAGGGAAGGTGACTGTGTTGTAATTTTGTTATTTTGTTATTGAGCGAAACGTTACGAAATGAAGCTCAAGATATGTACAAATGTTGTACGTACCAGGCCCGTTGCCAGGAATCTTTTCGGGGGGGGGGGGGGGTGGGGGGGGGAGGGGGGGCAACTTGTTCAAAGCATTGAAAAACCCCTAATTTCCTTATTTATTCTCGGCAAAACTCTTCCTTCCATATGAATTTCGGGGAGGGGGGGCCTAGGGCACCCCCCCTGGCTACGGGCTTGTTACGCACAGACATATGTTGAACAGTCGCACACATTTTATATAACCGGTTGTTTACAGTTGCGTAACGATGCCGACAGCAACATGGGTATTAGCAACACCTGAAGCGGTAAGCTGATGTGTAGCGCTTCTCCTCGCGAGGATGGCAGCCCTGGACACTACTACATAAGTGAACTTTAGTGGGTGGCGCTTAACTACAATTGACGTTAACCCGACGTGACGGCTGTATCATAGGAGTACGTATGTAATGTTTATAAAATTGGATAGCCAGCACTGCAACTACAAGTGACGTTTCACGAACATTAGGGTCTACTTGAAAAGCAGTTCCGAGACCTGGCGTGGCTTTGTGATAGAATACTTGATTGCCACGCAGAATGTTGCGGTTCGATTCCTGCTAAGACCCTGACATTTATTATTTGCATTCGTCGGGTCAACGCTGCCCATGTCAGCTTTTTTCTTAACACTTTCGCGTTAAAATTACCAATGTCTGTTGTCGCCGTTCCTGGGTAGACCTAAACTGTCAGTCACCTGTGGTGCATACCGCGGCCCGTGGTATATATACGGTAATTATGTGCCACTCGTGTCTAGTGGAAAAGGTATGACGACGTACGCGACCGGATTTTCACGTCATTCATGTTACGACCAGCCAGGCATATTCGTCAAACCCTTTTACCCTCCCATACTAACTTTGGTTTACCCCAAGTTAAGGCGGTGATCACGAGAGCACCGAGACGTAGGCACGGCTAGATAGATAGATAGATAGATAGATAGATAGATAGATAGATAGATAGATAGATAGATAGATAGATAGATAGATAGATAGATAGATAGATAGATAGATAGATAGATAGATAGATAGATAGATAGATAGATAGATAGATAGATAGATAGATAGATAGATAGATAGATAGATAGATAGATAGATAGATAGATAGATAGATAGATAGATAGATAGATAGATAGATAGATAGATAGATAGATAGATAGATAGATAGATAGATAGATAGATAGATAGATAGATAGATAGATAGATAGATAGGTAGATAGACGCGGTAAAAGTGCCTGCAGTACGCAAAGAAATGCTTCGCTTTTAATACCGCTTGCAAAATATTGGCTACGGCTACCCCTGTGTTCACGAATATTTCATGCAATACTTTTAGTGCTTTTGACGTAACGTGGTCAATGCGCTTCTACGTATGCATGCTGTGTGAGACAATAACTGAAAGCAACGTGTGCACCTGCGCCTGAGATATTCGTGTTTTTGAAGGAAAACGCCTGCTACGGCGAAAAAATGACTATTCGTAAATGACACTACTACATTCGTTTGAAAGCTGATCCGGATCCGCTAATCTATGCACAACGTGAAAAAATCTGCTGAAGGCATCCTGAAGTAAGGTGCAATCACTAGGAGAAACATTCACGTGACAGAGGGCGAGGTTGTTGGTATAAGGACGAACTTTTTATTTATTATTGCTGGAAAGGTAATATGTAAATATTAAAAATAACAAGGGTACGAGGATACAGCGCAGTGGAGCACAATGAGTGGCACTAACGGTTGATAACGAAGTGGAATTAAATGAAACGGACTGAGCGCGTGAGTTGGGGAACTAGCTATACAGTTGATGAGTCGATGGTTATTTAAATAATGCCTAGATTACTGAGGTGCCCAATAACGTCAAGCTTGCTTGATATTGTATCGTGGTCTTGAGGATTACGAAGGCAGCAGTCGGCGTGTTCAAGACTTGAAACGTTTCCTATTTGGGCGAGCTTGTGCGCGGAAAAAAACAAAAAACAAAGACCAGGTACAAGAGATTCACGTTGTTCACTGACAGCTGCGAACGGGGCTTCGACCGTCGGTAATCTGCCAAGTGGTCAAGTGCGTCGGCTTTTATACATGTGCTATCGAAGATTTCAGCGTCATCGCTGGTGGCCGCGTCAGCACTAGAATGAACAAGACTATTCGCGTCCAGCACAATCTTAACAGAACGATCTCAGACAATCGCGAAGCTTCTAAAACATTGCGGCGTGGTCTGTGCCGAGTGTTGCTACATCCTTGCGGTTGACATCCGAGTACATCAAACTAAAACACGCGAGGCAATATGATATAAAGCCAAAAAATGGAAGCTACCGATGGAACGACAGATACTTGATGTAAATGAAATTTTTCGAACAAGGAGTCTTGCTGGAATGTGGTGAAACAATTAGTGTCGCTGTGAAATGACACTTATTAGGTGCATATAATGAGGTTCAAAGCCTGGATTCAAACTCAGAAGCTCCATGAAAATTCATATGGTTTGTGAATTAATTTTATTATAGTGATAATCATCTTGCGTGAAACAGACGGAGTGGGGGGACGTACGCACAGACAGATTTCTCGTTGAGTTGGCATAGAAATGCTTACTCATATTTAAAAGCCCTTTATAGGACAGCCTATAAAGCCGACATGGCGGATTGTACACATCTGGAAAGTTGACACTTTGCGAAAAGTTTATGCAAAACTCGCGTTTCTTTGGTCGTGGTATGAGGCTGCTGTGAGGCCGTTCCAGGTGCTGACTAATGGTAGGCAGACGTTTAAACAGATGTCATGCCGATAGTGCCAGGAAGCAGCGTTTTAGGGAATGCTGCGATCTACCATCAGACTCGACATTTACGCATCACAAGGAAATTTCATGTGGTTCATTCATTCCTTCATTCCTTCATTCATTGTTATGGCTATCCTTGCTTCTGTTGCTTAAACCTGCACCTTGATTGGTGAAGAATTTGCAGCATGCAAATAAACGGCACAAGTCCAGGCATTTTCCTTATGTAGTGTAGTCGTTTGCTTAAAGCAGGGGTCTCAAACACGCGGCCCGCGAGCCTCTCTCTTGCGGCCCGCGGCCCGCACATGACTGTCTTCGCCCCACATTTTTTTTTAAATTTCTTATTAAGTATGTTTGTGAGCTACACAGGCCTGATTGTTTTAAGGCATTGTCTCAGTGAGACATCCCACGTGTTGACCTTGTTTTGAAACATAACCATGAAACGAAAATTATATTTCACAATCAGCGTCCAGATTTGAGTCATATTGGAGATCGGTATCGAAATGTTGGAATCCTGGCACCAAATCTCCTTCAGAAATGACCAGCATATGACATATGGGAAAACATTCTGTCAAATGGCCAGCGTTTTCTCGCAAATTGTACACCCCCCCCCCCCCCCACACACACACACACACCGCTCCTACCTGCTTCGCTGCCCCGGCCCTCGCGGGCTGAGGTGAGTTTGAGACCCCTGGCTTAAAGGATGCAATGAAAACTTAGTTCCTTTTGTTGCGGCACTTCTTCTTGTGAAGGTTACAAATAAAAGAACTTGGATAGCCAGCCCAAATGTGCACTATCACCCGATCGAGCACGGAGGCTGTTCGGGGTGACTCAAGCTGGGTGTGCCCTTGTACATTCGGCTCCAACGACAGTACGTGGGAAGTGGCATCCGAGATTCTGAAGTACATTCGGTGAGCGACAGTTTACTCTTGTTTCACTGTCTTCCCACGTCTCTATTATTATGCGGGAGCATCGATCGGTCCATTGTGCGATCGATGGAGAAAGGCGTGGCAGAAAGCGGACTATAGAAGACATCATCTATTCAAGGGCATCGCCGTGGTTGTCAGGTAAGCGAACGTTGGAGTAGTGAGCCTAGGTAGGCGAATAACTAGATGACGCCCAATTTCCCGACAACACCAATGGCAGAGCGAGCCGGGTGACCTGCATCGTGACAACGTTCAGTTAACCTTTATTATCTGTTAACGATTAAGCATAGTAGAACATGCCCTTGTTCGGAACAGTGCAGCAAGGGGGCGGGAAAGGGAAGTGGATGTGAGGATGAGGAACATGAAAAGAAGGAGGGTAGAGAGTAAAGCATATTATAGAGAGAAAGCAAGGGAGCAAAGTCAGAAGGAGAAAAAAAAAGAGAGAGACTCTAATCAAAGCAAAAGAGAGAATGAAATAAAGAGAGAGATTGAGAAAGAGTCCGAAAGAAAGAGGAAGCGAGAAATATATAGAGAAAGAGAGAACGGGTAGAAATAAGCTCGCTAATTACCTAGCTAATTAGTACCATTCGGATTGAGAGCGAACTGACGCGGTCTTCACTCCGAAGCAGACTGAGTACTCAGTTCGCATTGTTCACGTGGTTGTGCATTGTGCGGTTGGCTCTGCAACGACATGCCCGTTCTGGCGTCAACTCTTGCTGACGCTCACGTCGGGCGGCGTCTTCATCGGGAAAACGAGCGACGTTCGCCATTCTGAAAGCTGTGAAACTCCCGAACACCTACACTGGCACGCTATTTCCACTGCACTGAGCGTCACCCTCACCCCCCATTTTGGCGAGTTTCTCGAAGGCGCACCACTCCTCCGCGACCCGACTTCCTCGGCCCTCACCTCCCGCAACACGGCGCTGCCCTCCTCTTCTTAGCAAGCCTCACTCTCGCCACACTGCGAGGCTACGTTATCAGCGCTAGGCCAACGGACCGGGAAGCCTTGACTAAGCACAGCTTCGCTGTTAAGACCTACCTGGCCAATCACCCTGCTCTTTCAACAATGACGGAAAAGTATGGGGCAGACTGCGCCCCCCGCTTAGGTGAACTGCGGGTGCGGCAGCGCCCTCTGCCCCCCCTCGTGCGCACTGCCACGTTTGGATGGATGGATGGGAAGGTGGATACAACGATAGATAGAGGGCGGTTGGACGCAGCAAGCGTCCCCTTTTGCGCATTTATTTAGGTAGTAGAACAAGCCGTCATAATTACTGCAACATTGTTCAGTGATGTTTTCATTTCGGCGAGCGTTGACCATGAAATCAATCACTTTGTGTTTATGCTAATGAGTTCTGCGGAAACCCGCAAGGTGGCGGAAGGTTTATGAAAGAGAATCCACCAGTGTGGGTAAATGAGGGGGATAGATATATGGAGGTACAAGAGAAAGCATCGGTAACAAAGGGAAAGAGGAATGCTGCAATCATGAAGCACAGAGCGTTATGGGGATACAATAGGTACGACGTGCTTCGAGGGCTGTGGAAGGGTGTGATGGTTCCGGGGCTTACATTTGGGAACTCAGTGGTGTGCATGAAGTCAGAGGTGCAATCAGGAATGGATGTAAATCAAAGGACTGTGGGACGCCTCGCGTTGGGCGCTCACGGGAAGACGACAAATGAGGCTGTAAAAGGTGATATGGGATGGACAGGTTTTGAAGTGAGGGAAGCTCAGAGCAAAATTAGATTTGAAGAGAGGCTGAGGAAAATGAAGGAGAGTAGATGGGCAGGGAAGGTTTTCAGGTATTTGTATAGAAAAAAGCGTCGACACGCAGTGGAGAAAAAGAACTAGGAGGCTCACCAGTAAATATACGGCTAGCAGTGTGGGCGACATGGCAACAAGGAGCATTAAGCGAAAAGTCAGAGAGGCGGAGAGGACTTATTGGATGACAGCGATGGAAAAGAAGCCGGCTCTCAGTGACTACCGAGAAAGGGAAAAAACGAAATAAGGAGGGAAAGGTTTTATGATAATTCAAGGGGGAAGCGCTTTACTGTTTGAAGCAAGGTCGGGTTGCCTTAGAACGCGTAGCTATAAAGCGAGATTCTGTAACGAGGAAGAACAATGTACATGCTGTGGGGGGAACTAAGGAAACGATGGAACATGTACTGATTGAATGTGGCGATATCCACCCAGATATACGTGTGGGCACGAGTCTACATGAAGCCTTCGGTTTTAGGGACAACAATGGAAAGCTGAACACGTCCGCGATAGAAATAAGTAAGAGGCGGTTAGAGTATTGGTGGCAGAAAAGTAGAGATAAAGGACAAAAATGAAGAATGAGGAAAAATAAGGTCATTCTGCCTTAAGAGGCAGAGAGATGGACCGTGAATTTATATTTTTCTTTGCTGTAATAACATAGATTTAATCAATGTAGATAAGGCATTAGGCCAATATAAAAAGAAAGTTTTTTTTTCGAGCCTGGTGGCAGACATGTCACCGCCCCGTTATAAAGGGGACGCTCATAGCATCCATCCATCCAGAAAATTGACAGCCACCCGTTGTCGGGTGGTTGTCGATTTTCCCTTTCATAGATTTTGTGTTTAGTGACCAATTCCGAAAAATTGCTTCCTTATGTGCCACAGAGTCAGAAGCCATCACACGTCACTAGCAGGCAACTTTAGGCTACTATAGTACTGCGAAGATACGGCACCTTTGTGCAAATTCTTCTCGTTTAATCAGTATCTGCAGTTATATTTTCGTTTGGACGACAACCTAATGTAACATATAAATAAGAGTTTTGTAAAGCAACTATTGCAGGTTCTTGAGACGACGACGCACCGATCAAGAACCGCGTAACACCAAGCTAAAGATATCTTTTTTAGCAACGTTGCCTGTTGGGCGAGTTGGAATAGGTCAATCATGATGTAGGGCAAATATCTTTTTATTATTATTATTATTATTATTATTATTATTATTATTATTATTATTATTATTATTATTATTATTATTATTATTATTATTATTATTATTAGATTAGGACCTAATGTTGTCTAGCTGATTGAAGGTTCTCTTCCCACATAAAGAACACTTATCAATTCATAGCCCAACTTCGTGCCCGCTAACGCAGATTACCCTAGGTATTTTTTTTTTTTTGTTTCCACCTAGTTTTCCGACAGTAGACCTCCAGTAGTATTTTAATCAATTCGGTCACCTACCTGTTCCCTTCTTCTGTGTTGTCCTTAAAACCGAAGGCTTCTTGTAGGGTAGTGCCTTAATATACACCCGAGCGTATATCTTCACGTTCATTTAAAGCGTGCTCCGTCGTTTCCTTACCTTCCCCACGGATGTGCATTTTAGGTGCGAAGCATCGTAGAGAGAGAGAGATGAAAACATTTATTGTGAAAAGAAAAAAAAGAGCTCGATCGGGTGATGTGCGTCCTGACCACCCTTACTGCGCATGCGCCTACTCTCTTTCTCACTCTCCTCCTTTACGCGGGCGTTCGGTCGCCTTCTCTTCTCTCCTCCCCCCGCGCTGCAGCCTGTAAACCCACTCCCTCCTCTCCCTGCCCCATTTCATAAAAGCGCGTGCTCTCGGTCGAGGAAGTCTCGCTTGAATCGTGCGGTCGCTCCGTCGGTTCCCGGTCGCTGCAGTTGTCTCGAAAGCCTCTCTACCTGTGCCGCAGACTCGCGATGTCTCTCCGTAGCGGAAGCGGTAGCTCGACGCCGACGCTTGGCTTCGACGGCAGAGTGAACGTAAACGGAAACTTGGTGTGCACCCCCCAGTGCTGCTTCGCATCCCCTCATGGTTCCCTTTAGTGGGAAATGGTGTAATTTTTTCTTCTTCACTGAATCTCGCTTTATAACAACGGGTTCTAAGCGAGGCCACCGAAGACCAGGTGTGGGCCGCCCAGGGGGGGCTTTGCCGTCGCCGAGGACATCGGAATATGTTCCTCGAAGGGTGGATCCCTGGCAACCTGGCCCCGGCCACAGCAACAACCCTTGGGCAAATAAAGTTTATTGAACTCAACTCAACTCAAGCCAACCCGTCCTCGATTCGAAGGTCAAAGCGCTTCCCCTTGAATTACAATAAAATGTACCATTGCTTACTTTGCCTTTTAGCCTTTCGGTAGTTACTAGAAGCCGGTTTTTTTTATTGTAACATTGAAATCCACATAACAATAAACTTCGCAAACATTTGTTTGGTCCCATAGCCTAGCTGGCTAGTAGCGGGACCAATTGTGTGACATGCCTACATAATTGTGCAATCGGTTACAACAGCGACAAACGACAACAAATTGGATGCAAATATTAAAAGATTCACATGATTCAGTTAAACAGGGGAATAACAGCAGACAAAATAACCCCATACACAATTGCAACACTTTTTAAAAATTCACATAAAGCGCTTCATGGCAATAAAAAAATTATTGGACTCTTTCATATAAGTAGGTATAGAATTCCAAATGAGAGCACCGTGAAATTCTATGAGCCTTCGACCGTAGGCACTTCTATCTCTGTCTGCTACACAATAAGTCTTTTTCACCACTCTGTTCGTTCAGCGCTCTTTCCGACCATATTACCTACGCTGGCAGCCGTATACTTGCTGATGAGTATCCTAGTTCTATCCTAGTCCTATTGAACACATTTTGTGTTGCTGCCCGACATACGCAAACGAGAGGCTTCACCTCCGCACTGCGCTACATCAACTGGACGGAAGAGTTTTCACAGTCGAGAAGGTATTGGGACCATGGGCCCATCACAGCTCCACAAGGCAACGAAAGCGCTGTTGCGGTTTCTCAAGGACACCGGACTGATTCGTCGTTTGTGAAGTCAAACTTTTCTCTCCTGCTCTGTAACTTTTCTTCCCTCTCCCCCCTTCCCCCGTGCAGGGGTAGCCTACCGGGCTCAGCCCAGGTTAACCTCCCTGCCTTTCTTCTACCCTTATTCTCTCTCTCCCTAGTTCTTTTTCTCAACTGCAATCCAACGCTCTTCGCATACAAATACCGGAACGTTTCCTCTTCCCATCTGCTCTCTTTCATGTTCCTAATGCCATCTTCGACAAATCGCACCGTTGCGTCCCGTTGCGCCGATGGTGCTATTTGATATGATGAAGATGCCACTAATCTTTCTTCGCACCTAATTTTCAAATCGCTTAAGTTGCTACCGGCTTCGGCGCCAACACTCGTCTGCATATTCAAGTAGAAAGCATCGTCTGTACAATAATATTATTGCACTTCGCTAATTTTTGGCGTAGGGTAAAATGTAGGGTAATAAAAGACTGCGTGCAGTTAAGTACGGTAATACTGACCGTGACGTAGGGTATTTTTGAAATAGTTTGTTGCAATATCCCTATAGGGTCGTAACAGGCTCTGACTGATGCTGGGATGAAGTTCAAAGATGTCATATGCCGATGCTGCCCGAAAACAGCGTTTTTTTTCAGGTGAACTGCAACCTACCATAAGACTCTTCCATTACGCATCACTTAGACCAGGGGTAGTAGTATGTGGTCCTCAGCAGGGCGTCAAACTGCCCTCCACCCTTACCCTTGCCACTTCCTATCTGACGGCCAACATGGTAATTTTGACCTAAAATGGTATTTTCGCTTCTATCCTATGTTTGATTATTTCTACTCCAGTTTTACAAATTAGTGTCAATGCGCCGAATCTTTAGACTTTGCTTGGAAAGCCTCCTCTCCTCTTTACCGCCAATATTCGGTGCGGCCCCCCTGCTGTGTCGCCTTTATCAGAGTCATTCAATGCCTTGGATTTCAATGACTCTGGCTTTATGCAATTGGGCCATCTGATAAAGGTTGCCGACCCCTGACTAATTAGACTACTGCAAAATGAGATTACCGTTTGGATATTAAATTCATTCATTCATTCATTTCTGTGGCTATCAGAGGTTAATACTTTTACGGGGTCGTGACGTTGACGAAGGCAGCAATGTGTATGTCTAATATTAAATTGTTTATTAGGCCTAACTTATGGCCTGTAAACAGAAAGTCAGACTACAGCCAAACACACTGGCACTGATAGCGGCGTCGGCCGTCGATAAAACTGACAAGCGGTCAAGCGCATCGGTTTTTATACATGTATCATCGAAGATTCCTGCGTTATCGCTAGCGGGCGCATAAGTTCCAGAACTAACTCTAATGTTCGCGTTGTGCACGCAATCTCATCGGAAGGTTCGAAGATTATCTAGATTAGGGTTCCTCGATGCGCGCGCCCCCTTGGAGGGTGGAGCCATTCTTTGACGGGGTGAATGCCGCCTTCCGATCGGCGGCCGCCATTCGGCTCCCCCCGCCTCGTCGCGGCTGCTTGAGTGAGACAGGTGCGCGGCGTTTTCTTGGACAAAATGCCCGGGTGTTGCGTGCCACAGTGCACAAACCACTCGCGAAATGGCTATAAGATGTTCAGGTTTCCGAAAGATGCGAAAAGGCGACTCCTGTGGCTGGTAAATATCAAGCGCGGCAAGTGGCAACCCACGGACCGTTCGTGTTTGTGCAGGCTGTTACGCCATTTCAGCATTTGGAGAGTTATAACTCGCCGCGCTTACGCTGGCCTTCTCGCTCGACATAACTCGCCGCAACGTATACGTTGCCGAAAGAATACTTTCGGGGCATTCACTGTTTCGGGGCACTCGTTGTAGTTCCAGAAACGACGCCTTGGCGTTTCTCAGCTGGTTCCCGGACGCGTCTTGCCGAACGGTGACGGTGTGTGTGCGTGTGTGTTTGTGCGCATGTACGCATGATTGTGCGTGCGTGTGTGTACGCGTGCGTGTCCGTGTGTGCACGCACGCGCGTGTGTGTGTGTGCATGAGTGTGCGTACGTGTGTGTGTGCGCGTCCGTGTGTGTACGTGTGTGTGCATGCGTGTGTGGGTTACTTATGTGTGCGCGTGTTTGTGTGTGCGTGCGTGTCTGTACGTGTGTGTGTGCACGCAGGCGCATGCGTGTGTTTGTGTGTGTGCGTGTGTGTGTATGTATGCATGTACGTGTGAGTGCGAGCCTGTGTGTGTGTGCGTATGTGCACATGCGTGTGTGCATATCTGCGTGCCTGCGTGTGTTTGTACGCGCGTGCGTGTGTGTGCATACGTGTGTGTCTGTGTGTGCGAATGCGTGTGTGTGCTTGTACGTGTGTGTAAGTGCGTGTGTATGTGCGTGTACTTGAGTGTTTGTGCGTGTGCGCATGTACGCATGATTGAGCGCACATCTGTGTGTGCGTGCGAGCATGTGCGCATGCGTGTGTGTGCGCGTGCGTGTGATTGTGTGCGTGGGCGCGTGCGTGCGTGTACGTGTGTGCATGATTGAATGCCATAAATTTCATGATTTAATGCCATAAAAGCCGTATGTAGAGCCAAAATATATATGATATATATTCAACAATTTTTTGCCCATCTGTTATTTACAGTAAGGTAAAAGACATGAAAAGAAAATTCAGAATACTGTGCGTTGCAGAATGCGGTCCGTAAATGGGGTAGCTGATGAATAATTCGAAAACAAGATCTGAAAATATGGTGTGCAATCACAGTTTTTCTCTTTTCTCGTGATATCACGTGATTTCTTTATCTGTTTTCGACCGGCAGGCAAACTGTTTTGTAGCGTTAGCTACACTGGCCTAGCCAAACCCGTTTCGCGCGGCACATCAAGAGCCGTGCTGCGCATGCGCGAGGATCAGTGATGTCACACAGCTGGCACGCGGAAGGCGCACGGGAGCCGGCATCTCCCGCGCACTCCGCCGCCGCCGCGAGCAACTCACCGCCGCCGGCCTGCGCATTCCAGAGGAGTGACGTCGTAGCCGTGGTAGACGCACTGTCGCCGGCGCGCGCGCAGCTATTCGGCTTCGCTGTGCAGTCGCTGTCTGACACTGCGCTGGAGCCGCTGCGCTTCTGACTGGCGTTTGCCAGTGTAGTATAGCCATGGAGAAGGAGAGCGCAAATGCTGCTCAACGGCGCAGAAGAGCGGAGAAGCGTGACTCATCGGATCCCGAAGTAGTTGCCTGGCAATTAGCGGTTGAGGGTAGGAAGAATGAACAGAATACTGTGTTGGGGCCATAGAGACGGCAGCGTGTTACTTCACTGATCACCAAGCCGTCTTTGTGACAATAGAGAAGCAACCTGACGTTGAGCAAAAATATACATGTGCCACATAATACGTATACGGTGTGTGTGTGTCATTGGAGCAGCAGTAAGCATGATAATCAAGCTAATCCTAGACAATCAGGAAAGCTAAGAATAATCAGCTGAACCTTTGCTAACGCTACGTATATCCTGGCATAGCCGAGCTAAGCCACTGCAACATTTTTACACTTTTTGTGGAAGGCACAAAACACACAGACACAATGAAAGGCCATGGGACTTGGGTGCGTGTGTTTCGCATCTTTAAACAATATAAATAGTTACCGACTAGCCCAAGAAGATGCTAATTGAAGGGGTTAACGTGGCTGGCGTGGACGGTAGTTTTCTGCTGCGAGCAACCCCAGCTGCTAATGTCGCTTTAAAAATAAAGATTAGAGAATAGAAATCTGAGACCTTCACACTCCCGATGCGAAAACTGTATTTCTGTCATGGTGTTTGAGTACCACTCGTTTTGACGCAACGAACTCTGCATGCAGCCGCGCGACGCCCGTTGGCTGCCTATCGTAATGGGCATCGTAATGGCGGACGCCGTAGCAGACGACGCTGTTGTCTCCACCCTCCACGGCGGCGGAGGGGAGCGCGCGCATCAAGGAACCCTAATCTAGATAGCTCCGAGTCATTCGGGCACGCTTTGCGCAAGACAGCAGTTACATTGCAATAGGGTGGTAACATGAAAATAGAAAGAAAGGAGCACGTGCAGCAATACAGTTGAACCGGCCCCTGGATTGGTGAAAAATTCGCAGCGTACATTGAAACGGCACTACTCCAAGTACTTTTTTTTATGAAGCATAATCGTTGGCTTAAAGGATATGATGGAAATTAAATTTCTCTTATTCCGGCACTTTTTATTGTGTACGCTACAAGTAAACTCGTTCGGATAGGCAGCCCATATGTTCAATATAACCAGATCGAGCACGGAGGCTCTTCAGGGTGTCTTAAGCACGGATGCGCTTAGATGTTTGACCTCATGGACAGTAGCCAGGTGCGTGGGATCGTCTTTTATGCACATCGTGTTTCAAGTGTCCTTAGCGACCTGCGATGGAATAACCTTTCTCTAAACCAACCAAGGAACGATTCCGACGTAGACACACGGTGAGCGACAGCTTCCTACCCTCCCATGGTCGTGTCTATTGAATTTAGAGAAAATTACGCCATGCATTCGAAGGCGTGCACGTGGTTGTTCGCGAAGCGATGGTTCGAGTACCGAACGTTGGCAAGCAATTAACTGTAGATGGCACCCGTTTTCCCGACAGTGTCAGAGACAGAGTGAGCGAAAGGCAGTTTGTATATTTGAATAGGCTTGCGATTAACCAGTCATCGGCTTATACATTAACTGTTGCTGCGGCCCTGTTTTTCGATCAATCTGCATTGTCGTACGGCGCTTCAACAAATATAAACATATTTTGCGCTAATGCCTAGTGCAAGAACAAACAACATATAACAGCGAACAAGACGGAAATGCAGATGGCGAAGGAGACTTGAAGCGATAAGTTATCGCCGAGAAGAGAGCGTTGCTGGAACGCTGTAGTACATGGAATGCCGACTGTAACTGCGTCCATAGTTTCGACGTATTAGCGCAAAGAAACAACGCAGGAACATCGAAAACAGAACGGCGACGCATGTTTTCCGTAGCCATGTGTCGTTTTATAGCGACTAAACTCGAAGTTTGGAGTGTCAACTGTAGCCCATAAATCAGTTTTGTTATTTGTTGATTGAAACACAGCAGCACCAAAGAAGAAATAAAAATACGCAAAAAATAGTGAGGTTGAACAAAATATGCAAAAATAAAAATAAAAAAGCCATTGCGAAGATCCAGAAAACCTAGGTTAAAGGTCTTGGTTCTTGAACCATATGGTCTTTTCTTCTGACCGAAGGAATGTCAACAGGCTGCGATGTTCGATTTGGCTCAGCCGCACTTCAACGATAGCAATGTTGTTTCAGTGAAAACCAATACTTGTAACTTTTACAAGATTCCTTGCTCTTTCTATCAGTATGGCTAATGCCGAGCAATGACTGTGCCCAAAGAAAATAAATATGGCAGGAAATCCACCGTCAACACGCGTGGCCCCGCAATTACTAAACCATTACATCCGCTCGGACGCTGCAGATGTTGCTGCTCTCGACAACTCCATTGCTTTGCATGTATCAAGGTGTAAGTATTGAAATTAAGGGAGTGTAAAAGCCGACCTGAATTCATATTTCTGATAAGTGCGGGAAGTTGGGCCGGTTGGTAAAGATTCATGACTTCGAATGTGTACCGCATAAGACACTGATCACAAATCACAACGATCTCAAGCAGCACGCTCATATGATGACAGTACCAAAAATCATTTATACTGTCAAGCAAAATCATTGATACTACTGAGCCCTGAATACCGCATGCGTTGACAGCAGTGACACCCAAAGAAGCAAAGAAAAAATAAACAAAGAAGTTAGCGCTTGTGCTGTCTACGTCTCCATCTTTTGCATCCGTGTCTAATGCGCTACCCATTCGAAGTCATTCATATTTCGACTTGTAAATTTTATTCTTTTGTAAGCAGCATATGGAAGCTCATATAGCACAGTTGCAATGATCAGAAAGAGCATTCAAACCACTCTAGGAATATCTATTGAGTAAATGTTCCTTATTTAGAATCCTCAGGCCTCTTTGGCATTGAAACATGTGTTTACCTAACCTGCACCATTAAAAGCAGTGATCCACCGCATGATTTAAATCGCGAAAACCCGCCATATGCTCCGCATTTGACTCTTTTTTGAAGCGAGATTCTTAGTATAAAGTCACAGGGTCCCTAATAGGATCACCTAAGACGACTCGAAGGCGAAAGCTATCTTTTGTTTTTTGTTAGACACTTAGGTGAGGGTTCGGCAACCTGCGGCCCGCGCGAAGTTCAATGCGGCCCCCGGCACTAAGTCCGTATCTCCCCCTCGCTTGTCCCTTATTATCTGAAGACAAACATGGAGCTTTTCTCAAATAGGTTTTTGCGTGAAACTCATGTTTGTAAATTGCAACTTTGTGACGTGCGTGTTTAAAGTAAACGTCATCTCTATATTTGTATTCCAGTTTTTTACATTTTTCTCAATTCGGTTTGCCGTGTGGCCCCTGCGGTATCCGCTTCAAGCAAGTCGGCCCTCCGCCTCAAAAGGTTGCCGACCCCTGACTTAAAAGGCTGCAAAAGGAAAGCTCACCTACGACATTTCATTCATTCATTCATTCATTCATTCATTCATTCATTCATTCATTCATTCAATTCGTACGAGCGGTTCGTTTGGTTGAACATACCCCTGACTTGGTGAGGAATTCGCGTCGTGGTTTTAAACGGCACCCCTTCAAA
Organism: Rhipicephalus appendiculatus; assembly: GCA_030522465.1. NCBI lineage: Eukaryota > Metazoa > Arthropoda > Arachnida > Ixodida > Ixodidae > Rhipicephalus > Rhipicephalus appendiculatus. The sequence goes on from JALIZH010011382.1 coordinate 35,573, forward strand.
GCACTTGCTTTATCCAGCAGAGTCGTTTGCTTAAAGGATATAATGGAAACATAATTTCTGTTTTTTCGGCACTTCCTATTTTGCAGTCTGCAAGCAAAGCTTCTTGGATAGTCAGCCCAACTATGCAAAATAACCAGATCAAGCATGCAGGCCCTTCACGGTGAGTTAATGCTTGGTGTGCCCCTTGATACTCGGCTCCAAAGACCAATAAGTAGGACACATCATGTCTGGCTTACCGCTCGCCCGTAGTGGAGTACAAGATGGTCTAAATCGTTAACCACTTTTCGTAGCGTCTTACGGTTGAATAACCTTTTCTAAAGAAATGAATGTCATAGTGTTGTATACACGGTGAGAGACAGCTTGCTGCCCTTCCATAGTTGGGTCTATTACTTTTCGGGAGCATTGCGTAGCTCACTGTGCGACCCCAATTTCACGAGGAAGCCGTGGCAGAAAAGTGCTACGTAAACTACACCATGTATTCGAAGGCGTGCACATGGTTGTACACAAAGCGAACGTCCGAGTACCGAACGCTGGCAGGCGATTAACTGTAGATGGCGCCCGATTTCCCGACAGTGCCAAAGGCAGAGCGAGCCAACGGCAGCTTGAAGTTTTCAGTTGGTTAGCGATTAACCAATCATCGGCCTATTCATTATTAACTGTCGATTGCGGCCCTTTTTGTCGATTAATATTCATTGTTTTACGGAGCTTTCAAAAATTGCTAAACATAATTTGTGCTCATGACTAGTGAAAGCATAAGCAACAAATGGTATAAGAGCAAACAACACGGAAATTCAGACTATGATGGAGACTTGAAGGCATGAAAAATGGTCGGACAAAGATTGTTGCTAAAATTGTGTGGAACATAGCATGCTGATACTTAATGCGTGCATATCTTGGAGATATAGTGGAACGAAATATCGCAGTACAACAGAAGGCAAGAGGACGCAGGTTGATGGCATTCGCGTTTTTTCGATAGTCCTATGTCGTTTTAATGCGGTCAGCTTCGAAGTACGCAGCACCAAGTAGCCCATCAGTCTATTTTGTTCAACTTCTTGAGTGAAACACAGCAGCACCATACAAGAAATCGGAAGCAAAAAAGAAGCTAGTGAAGCGCGAAGTTGAACAAAACATGCAAAAAATGGTAATGTGGAAATTCAGAAAAAAATATGTGAAATTTTTTGGTTTTTTGAACCTAATGCCCTTTTCCAGACTGAAGGAATATCAACAGGCTGAGATGTTTGATTTCGCACGGCCGCACTTGACCACTAGCACCGTTGTTTCAGTGATAACCCATACTCGTAACTCTTAGAACAAGATTTCTCGCCCTTCCATCAATATTATCCGTAACGAGGAATCATAGAGCCCAGAGAAAGTAAACATGGCAAGAAACGAACCGTCAACATGCGGCGTCCCGCAATTACTGCATCAGAATAGCCGCTCGGACGCTGGAGGACTTGTGCTCGACAACTTCGTTGCTGTGTATGTATGTTGGTGTTCACTCTGGATGGCAGGGAAAAATTGGGCGCGAATTTATATCGTGACTTGTAGGTTTGCTTTTAAAGTATTTAGCACGTGGTAGCTCATCGGAGTTGAAAACCGGTCTGCGAACAAATAATGACTGACCATTCTCAGGCCTCTTTGGCACTGAATTTAGTTTCTACCTCATCTGCATGATTAAAAGCAGCGATCCTCATTGGGATTTAAATCACGAGAACCGTTGTATACTTCGCATTTGGCTCTTTTTTAAGGCGAGACGCCTAGGATATAAATAAGCTGTACATAAATCATGAAGCGCAAAATGGAAACAGAGGTATTCCTCAGGGGCGTAGCGAAAACTTTTGTGGGGGGGAGGGGGGCAGGGGATGACTCAACCTACTTGTTTTTTTATATTCATGCATGCATTTATTTCTGTGGGTCTATATGCACATGAAATATTGAAAATTTTCAGGCAATCGTCACTGCCTCCACCGAGCACCCCAGATGACCGCGCCCCCCTGTCTACGTCAGTGATGTCAGCTGCTCTTCGTGAAACTGCTTGACCAAGTACATACGAATGCTTCAGTTATAAGCTTAGCGAACGTAATATGTGGCTTTACGTTCCTGCATATGTAGCTCTTCAAATGATCTAACTAATGCCCCTAGAGAGCGGTGGCGTAGCCAAGGGGGGGGGGATTGGGGGGGTTAGAACCCCCCCCCCCGAAATTTTTCAGTTTTGCTTGCGTATATATGCACGCACACATACAAACGCACGCACTAACATGCATAAAGTATGGTTGAACCCCCCCCCCCCCCCCCCCGAAAACAATTTCTGGCTACGCTACTGCTAGAGAGTAACAAATAGATAAATCAAATGTGGCACCCTGCGCACGCGCGTACGCTTGTATAAAAGCAACCTATTAAACGCGATTCATTGCATGGCGAACCTAAGGCACTTTGGCCGTCCATCTGACATCTGATGGGGGGAAACAGCCTGACGGAACTCGTTGCAGACGATGCGTGTCTCAACCGGCGGTAGAAGCAGGAAGTCGATAAAGCGCATCAAAAAGCAGGGCGCTTGTAGCCCACCAAGTTCGCGAATCTCCCTAACCAGATTATACTCGTGCCGGGGAAACCCTACAAGATTTCCACACACATTGGCATCATCGACGCTTTTGTGAACGGTGCAGTGGGAATTCTGCGAACGCGAATTGCCGTGCGCCCGTCCTACACACATCCGCGGTTTCAGCAGTAGTGGATCTGCCATACTAACGACATGAGGCCTGAACTGCCTCATCAGCCGCCATGGTGGTTCAGTGATTACAACGCTCGGATGTTGAACAGAAGGTCGGGGGTTCGATCCCATACCCGGAGGTCGCATTTCCGTTGTAGGCGGAAATGCTACAGGCCCGTGGATCAGAATTTCTGTGCACGGAGTCAAGAACCACTTTTTCAAGTAATCCTCGAATGACCTCACCGGCGGAATTTATCGCCGCACGAAAACATTTCCGTTAAATTTTCACGGATCCGAATTAACGGGTCGAGTTCAGTGTTTTGACGCATGCTTTGAAGCGATTTCTCCTCTGACCCCAACAAGCCAGCTGGAATCTTCGCAGAGAGGGATGGCACGGGGGGAAAGAAGTTACGTCAGCACGATTCATGACCTTGAGCGATCGCGATGAAATGCGATCGCTCTCCCCGTTGCGATTCTGTCGCGAGTGTGGCGAGTGTGGCTCATTGAGTAATGTTAGCAGACTATGGAGCAGGGTGCCGGCACGTGGCAGCACACAATTGTAAAAAGCGCATTGGATCCAAACGCCGCACTTGATTTATGCCGGCTATTGGCCAATCGCATGCCATCTACTTTGTGACGTCAAACAGCAGATGCCGGCAGCACCGAAGAGAGTAGGCGCCTGACAGACTGTCATGGAAACTTCGCGCTCCGCTTTATGAACTATCATTGTCCCGCACGATTGCTGGATTTGGCTGTGATATTAATCGTAGTGTCTAGATTCGCAGGATGCGTTTTCTTACCAAGCCTGAACGGTGGTTGGTTCATGACATCTTTGAAGAACCACATGTAGTCTATACTCCCTTTCATACTAAGGTGCAACGCCGTGGAGGCTAGCGAGACTTCTCTCAGTAGATGCATTGGCACTATTAAATAGTCCAATAATGTTGAAACCCAAAGTGTGATTTTGTTTCGTCTTTAGTGTGAGCAATAAGTGATCATAGTTAAGGCCTCATATATAAAGAAACCCCTTTTTATGGTCGTCATTAAGTTGTTCTGGATCCCATAGCGTGTATTTATTTTGTTTTTTTGGCGTCTCATATGCAGCCAATCGCGACGCACCACACGCGGGCTCGTGCTCGGCTCGCACGAGCGTTCACAACGACAAAATCCAAGCGCGAGACTCGCGTACTCACACAACATAACTTCCGCAGCGTCGAACCTGGTGCATGAAGCGAAGTGAAGTGTCCAGAACCCTCGACAACAGCGTGCCTCATGATGATATTATGAATTTGGCACGCAAAACATAACATGTATTATTATTCTTTTTATTACGTGCTTCCCTTTGGTCAAGTTCAAAATGAAGTGATGGCGGCCTTCTCACAATGGCCTGCCTTTTGTTCTCGGCTTTCCGGGAGTAAAGATGGCAAGTAAACCGCTCCTGGAGTGCAAGCCTTCGGCCGCCAGTATATTCAAAACGCAGCGTGGCCATAACCCTGGTCCTTCAACAATGCCGGGACAGCTCACGCTCAGTGAAAGTATGCGGCAGACTTTGCATCCCATCTTAGGCGACACGGGGTTCCGGTCGCCCCCCTACCGCCATACCATGCTCGCCCACGCTTGGATGGATGGATATGTAAGCGGATACAACCATAGAGAGAGGATGGTGTCACCGTCCATAAAGTGAAGGAAACCAGAGGGATGCACACGTACACATTTCACTTCAGCTATTTACTTTTTGGACAAACATATAAAAAGGATAGACACAAAAGGAACTGTCATCAATATTACGCCTACAATGACTGATTCGTAATTAAAAGTCCAAATCACAACCTAATTTCTCTGCGCCTAAAAAAAATTATTGCAGCTTCGTGCTATACGCACTTGACCGGATGACCTTGTAGAGTTGCATGTGTACTCACTTCTGTGCACTCACCGGTGCCTGGTATTTCGCGAACTATTTCACCGCCTTCACAATAATATGCAACTCATAAAGGCTTCGCTTCAAATTCATCAAACAAGAGGATGTTCATGGAGAGGGGTGGAACAATGAATGCCCCTGCGAAATGGCACGTATTAAGTGCATATTTTGAAGTTCAGAGCTCGGGTTCCAGCTCGGCAGTGCGAAAGAAATTGATAATCTTTTATAGATTCATTTTATTATAACGATAATCCTGACAGAGCCGTACGAACGGACAATGCACTAAAGACGAACAGTTTTCCTGTTGGGTCGGCATAGAAATGCTTACTTATATTTAGAAGCCCGATATAAAACAAGATACAAAGGCGACATGGAAAATTGCACAGATCAGCAAAATTTGTGTTGCGAAAATATAATCCAAATTCGCGTTTCGGTGGTCCTGGGATGCGGCTGCTGTGGGGTTGTTCCAGGCGCCTAGTGATGCTGGGAAGAAGTTGAAAGATGCCATGCCGATGCTGCCCGAAAACAGCCTTTTTTTCGTGAGAACTGCAACCTCCCATAGGACTCGTTGTTAACGCATCATCATCAAAGGAGAGTTTCGCTTGGAACATTATTTATTCATTTGTTCATTATTTATATAGTAATTACTAATTACAACAATTAATTGTTACTATGCTCTGATGATGTGCGCGAGAGAATGATGACTGCATTTAGAAGAAGACGATGACGAAGATCAGACTCTGCACCCTCTGCCCGGGGCGCGAGAGAGACTCGACCAATGAGCAGCATCCACGGGGTTGGGAAGAGGAGACTCCAAAGAAGAACAGTGGAGCAGGGCAAACGTGGCCGGAAGAAGACGTTGCCCTGAGCGCGGGAGTAGCGGTCAGCAGTGTACCTGGCTGAAGGTCACTGCAGGCTCTAACCTGGCACCACGTCAAGCTTCTTCCCGGTGCCTGGCTTCTTGGGATCGTCGCGAGGTCGCACGATCCAAGCCCACCTGCGTCTCTCCGACAGCGACCGAATTTCGGCTGGCCAGACGCCCATGGCGAACGCCGAAAGGGTTTCCGGCCATTGCCCTCCACTGGGTCCGGCGTCTACCACAGCGCCTTCTGGCGTTGCTCCTGATGTGCCCATTCACCATATGCCATCGCCACCCGCACCTTAGCCTGTCCCCTGCAGCGTCTGTGACTTTTGAGGCCAAAGCCTTTAATGGCTCATACTCGCGTCGGTCCGTCCGTCCGTCCGTGCCCTTGAACGGTAACTTAATAAAGTGGCTGACTGGGCTAGTTGGTTGTCCATACTTAAGGTTAACAGCGCAAAAATAACACACGGCGGACAGGAAAAAGACGGGACAAGCGCTGAACGATGTCAGCTTTGGCCCCTCCCCTCACACTCTCTCAGCAATCACGTGATGGCACAGCGGCGCGGGCAGCAACGCTCCTTTGTCAAGGACTCGATATCGTCCGACGCAGCGTTCGCTCGAGCCAGTGGCTGCCGAAGTTGGCGACGCCAGGTTAGTGAAGTTACGTCGACGTGAAAACCAAGAACTGTTTACTCCCACCCGTGCGCCACGCTACGTACTCTTGACGCATGCGCGTTCGACCACGCAGGGCGTCCCTTCATCACGAAGAGAGGCAGACGCGTTGGAGTCTGGGTAACGCCGCCGGCGCGAAATGCAGGATGTCGGATCTCGCGCCGGCTGCCGTCGGTCGCGTTGGTCGGGCCTCGCGTTGGACTATAGAGTGTGTTCTCGCCGAACACACTTTGGAATTTACGAAAGCTTTCCATTTTTAACACCCAACGGTGAAGCTCTTTCATTGTGAAATTGTTGCGCTGTGCTTTATACAAGTTTTCGTTTTTGTGTGTGTGTGTGTGTTTGTGCTCCATGCTTCGTTCTTTCCCGCCGTCTGTCCCTTTGTTCTGTAAATATAGTGTGCTCGTCTTGTTCGTACATAAATGGCCTCGTTTCTACACATGACTGTTACGTCACCGCTTCCATTCACTAAAGCGAAGCGCCTTATCTTCGTCACATATGCATGTAAGTGGTTCTTAAGGTTGAACCTGCCCTTTGCTTGGGGAAGAATTCCCAGCATACATTTTAACGACATCACTCGAAGCATTTTCTTTATTCAGCATAGAGGATATAATGGAAAGATTGCTTAAAGGATATAATGGCAATTTTACCTCCCTTTTTTCCTGCTTCTTTTTGTGTAGGCTACAATTAAAGCTACGTGTATAAGCAGCCCGACCGCATAACGCAACCAGATCGACCACGGAGGCTCTTCAGGTTGACTTGACTTGAGTGTGTACGGCTACACTCGGCGTCAAAGACGGTGTGCTTGAGTACACCCTATGTTCCCAAATTATATGTGATTTAATGATTCGTGATCTCTGTTAGCATTGCAGTTACATTGTACCCATAGAGAAAAAAATTACACCATCTCCCGCTAAAGGGCATCATATGTAGATGTGAAGCAGCGGGCGCTAACGCTTACACTGGCGGCGGCGTTGACGCTGGCACTCATCGCAGCGTTGCGCAGGAGAGAAAACTGGGGAGGCGCAAAGCAGGCAGTGATGGAGCAGTGTTTCCTACTGGAACATGCCAATCGCTGCTAATGGGCAATGAGAGACAGAAGACTCCGACTGGACAGAGACCCGCACTCCGCTTTTAGTTAACGCGCACGCTGCGAATTTTTATTGTTGAACAACGCACAGGAGAAATCTCTCACCGGCACCACCTTGGAGGTCAAGATCCATTGCCATGTATACGGGGTGGCCAGTGAACGGTTGTGCAGCGCGAGCAGTTGGTTTTTTCAACCAAGAAACTCGCTAGCAGACGCTGCCTGCGTCGGCGTCGCGAGGCGAGAGAGGGGGGAGCGTAGGAGAGGAGAGAGAAGGGATGACACGCATGCGCAGTGGGAGTGTGAACGCCGTGGGCGGGATGCGTAGAGGAGAGAGGGGGGGGAGCGTAGGAGAGAGAGGGGGGGACGCTCATGCGCAGTGGGAGTGTAGACGCCGCGGGCAGGGATGCCTAGAGGAGAGAGGGGGGAGTGTAAGAGGGGAGAGAGGGAGGGGAGGCGCATGCGCAGTGAGGGTGTGGCTGCCGCGGGGAGGGATGCCTAGAGAGAGAGGGGGGAGAGGAGGTTTTTTATTTTTTTTAAAGGGTTTGCGCATGCCCAGTAAGGGTGGGCACGCGGCACACCACCACCACCGGATTAATGCTTCACATCTGATATACTAAAGTGAAGAGTGGCCACTCGAGCCTTTACGCGACCGAGCAAGCAGGGGTCTGAACGACCGCCAGATGGCGTACCTAACCTCGGTTCCACTCGCTAGGCAGCACATCTAATAGCCACCTCAGAAGGACCATCGAAACACAAGTTTGGCACCAAATTTTTTCAAAGGAAAAATTTTACTGATGTGCACATTCCTCCATGTCGGCTCTACACCGTTTCCTACAAAGGACGTTTAATGAGCTACCACAAAAATCAGTAAAGTCTGTATAGAAAGTGATGTCTTTCTAAATTTATTTTGCACCGTGAATACAGCACATTCATAAGGCTTATATGTACACTTATTCACGTTGATAAAGCGTGGGTGTGTAGTGTAGTGGTAAAGACACTCGCCTTCGAAGCATGAGGGCACGGGTTCAAATCCCAGCGTCGGAAAGGAATTTTAAATGCGAATGCATTTCTTAGTCGGGCTATGTCAGGCGTCGGTGTCCGCATCTCTCCGCTCTCACTCCCTCTCCCATAGCAACAGCTGCGGGCGCGCGCGCTTATCCTCGCCCCTAGCAAGCGGAGCAGGTGGTGCGGGCGGAGTAGCGGAGAGTGAGTGGAGAAGAGGAGCGCGCTCTGGTGTGTGAGGGCGCTCGCATCACGGGAGCTCGGCGGAGCTCCCGCATGTGTGGAGAGAGTGTAGGAGAGGGTAGGTGCAGTGCTTCGCCGCTCCTTCTCTCGCCGTTCGCTCTCTCTCTCCTCCCTGCGCCCCACTCTCCCGTCCGCTCGCTCGCACACACACATATATATATATATATATATATATATATAAGAAAAAAATAGGCGCTGCGCCGTACTCCCGACCGGGCTGCAGAAATTAGGCGCCTTTTTTCGTCTTCGAACCACAACCACCATATATAAATGGAGTGAAGCGCGCGCGAAATGCATTCGCATTTCCTCACGATTCCCTTCGGGGAGGTGGGGGCATTTTTGTTGTTTTATTTATTTATGCCGAAGACATTGTCGGTCTGACCAGCTTGAAAGCAGTGCAGTAGCTCGGCCGCAGGGCCCTACGGGAGTGTCCGCTCTTTACGAAAGTATGTTTCTCTATGTTGTACCTATGTTCTATTGTCTGTATGTCCTGCTCACGTCATTTTGTTACCCAGTGCAGTTATACAGATCTGAACTGATGTTACTAGTATGCAATAAACTTCCCTGTGTTCCAATAGATCGTAGTGTCCTGCGATGGCTTAATTGTTTCGAAACAAAGAAATAAATCTGACGTTTGTACGGTGAGGGACGACTTACTCACTCCTATAGCCGTCTTTACGCTATTGCGGGAGCATTGCGTAGTTCGTTGGCCAGCCGTCACAGAATATCGCAACGTAAATTCTGAATGTAAAGACAGAGTGAGCGAATGGCAGCTTGAATATTTTTGTTGGGTAGCAAATAAACAAACACTGCCATAATGATAATTTTAATTAACTATCGATGAGGCTCTTTTTCTCGATTTATCTGTATCGTTGTAGGGCACTTAAAAATACGGCTAAATATAATTGGCTCTAACGTCTACTGAAAGGACAAACAACACGTGGAATAAGAGCAAACAAGACGAAGATTCACACAGTGATGTAGACTCGAAGCGATGAACAAGCGTGAAGCACAGTGTTGCTGGAATGCAATGAGACATGCAATGCTGATTGCGTGCATATCTGGAGGTTTTGGCGCAAAGCTGACAGCAAACAAAAGAAGGCAGGTTCATGGCGTTCGCGTGTCTTCCTATTCCTGTCCTATCTGTAAAATGGGGGAGAGTACGTGAAGCATGGCGTATGGGTGCATGACCCACTATTTCTTTCTTTCTTTCTTTCTTTCTTTCTTTCTTTCTTTCTTTCTTTCTTTCTTTCTTTCTTTCTTTCTTTCTTTCTTTCTTTCCTAGTACCGGATTTACCGGTGCTCCTTCCTAAACTTTTGCTACCTCCATACCGCGAACTGGAGCTTCACCTACGTGCATAGCAGAACAACAGTTCTATTGCTACAGGCGCGTGAAAAGATTAAATGCAGCAGTGAAAGGCAACAATGAAATGTGGCAAGGTCGAATGGCAAATGACCTCGATAAGAGATAAGATTGCCATATCAGAAACAGCTGATCGTCGAAAAGCCCCCGATCGAAAGAGCACCAACGGCACATACAGGTACGCACTTGAACGGAGCACCTTTGAGGGCCGCATTTCCATGCACTCACCGGTTTCTTGTTTTTTCCCGAACTGTGCCGCCACCCTCATAAAAAAAAAGTAATTTATAAAAGTTTCCCTTCAAATTAATTCAAAAAATTCCGCAGATCCCAAGTCTCATGAGGAAAGGAAAGGAGGAAAGGAAACAAGCGGAAGGACAGGGAGGTTAGCCAGTTCTTGGACCGGCTGGCTACCCTGTGCTGGGGAAGGGGGTAAGGGGAGTAAAAGATGATAGAAAAGAGGTGTTACAAGAAAAAGTCTCATGAGAATCGATGTTATGCGAAGCATGCGGAGGCGAGGTGTCTGCGTTGTAATTTTTTTATGAAGCGAAACGCTATGAAGTGACGTTAAGGGTATGTACAAATGTTGTACGCGCAGACGTATGTTGAACAGTAGGATATGTTTCATATAACCAGTTGTTTACAGTTGCGTAACGATTGCAACAGAAACTTGGGTATTACCAACACCAGAAGCGGTAAGCTGATATGTAGCGCTGGTGCTTGCGAGAATGGGAGCCCTGGATAGTGCTACGTAAACCAACTACAGTGGATGGCGCTTATGTACACGATTGACGTTAACCCGACACGACTCCTTTGTGATAGTAGTACATATGTAATGTTTTGAATATTAGACAGCGAGCACTGCAAACACAATTGGCGTTTCACCAACATTACGCCTGCGTGGGGTCTTTTTCCAAAACAGATACGAGAGCTGACGTGGCTCTGTGCTAGAATACTTGATTGCCACGCAGATTGCTTGGGTTCGATTCCTGCTGGAACTATGATTTCTATTTTTTGCATTCGTGCACCTTATAAAGGCTTCACTTCCAATTCTTAGAACAGGAGGGTGTTCCTGGAGAGTGGTGGAACAAATGAATGTTCCTACGAGATGGCAATTATTAGGTGCGTATAGTGAAGGTCAAAGCCCGGGTTCAAACTTAGCAACGCTATTAAAAAGTGTTTTCTTTTCTACATTCACTTCATTTTACCGATGATTTTCTTGGGTAACAGAGACGTGCGGATGGACTTTCGACTACTGACGGACAGTTTTCTCCTTGTGTCGGCATGGAAAAGCTTACTCATATTTAAAAGCCCTCTATAGAACAAGATGTAACGACGACATACAGTATTATACAGATTAGGAAGACTTACACTATGAGAAAATATAATGTCAAACTCACGTTTCTGTGGTCGGAAGATGCGGCTGCTGTGGGGCCGTTCAAGGCGCTGACTGATGCTGGAAAGAAGTTGTAAGATGCCATGCCCCTGCTGCCCGAAAACAGCGTTTTTCAGGAAAGCTGCAGCGTTCCAAACCCTCTACGTTTCCAAATCACTTAGACCAGGGGTCGGCAACCTGCGGCCCGCGGGACAGTTCAATGCGGCCCCCGGCATGATGTCCCCTCCCCGTCCCCTTGTCCTTTCTTATCTGAAGACAAACATGGCAGCTTTTACCTCAAATTGGCTTTTGCGTGAAACTTGTGTTTTTAAATTGCAACTTTGTGACATGTGTGTTTAAAGTAAACTTCATGTCTATATTTGTATTCTAGTGTTTTTTACATTTTTCTCAATTCGCTTTGCCGTGTGGCCCCTGCCGTGTCCGTTTCAAGCAATTCGGCCCTCCGCCTCAAAAGGTTGCCGACCCCTGACAGACGACTGCAAAAGGAAAGTTCAGCTACGATATTTCATTCATTCATTCATTCATTCATTCATTCATTCATTCATATGGGTACGAGCGGTTCTTTCGGTTGAACTTGCCCCCTGGCTTGGTGAGGAATTCGCGTCGTAGTTTGAAACAGCACCCCTTTAAAGCACTTTTTTATCTAGCATAGTCGTTTGCTTAAAGGATATAATGAAAAGATAACTTCTGTTTTTTCGGCACTTCCTATTTTGCAGGGTTCAAGTAAAGCTACTTAGATAGGCAGCCCAACTGTGCAATATAACCAGATCGAGCGCGGAGGCCCTTCTAGGTGAGTCAAGCTGGGTGTGCCCCTTTATCCTCGGCTTTAAACACCCGTATGGTGGTTCCGTTATCCAGTGCAGTTATAGTCACCTGAACTGCCGTTACTAGTATGCAATAAACTTCCCTGTGTTCATCCGGGACGGCTTACCGCTCTCCCGTAGTAGACTACAAGATACTGTAAATCGTTGACCACTTTTCGTAGCATCTTACGGTTGATTAACATTTGCTAAACTAATGAGTCTGTCGTATACACGCTGAGGGACAGCTTGCTGCCTCTCCATAGTTGTCCCTATTACTTTGCGGTAGCATTGCGTAGCTCATTGTGTGACCCCACTTTCACGAGGAAGCCGTGGCAGAAAAGTGAAACGCAAACTACGCCATGTATTCGAAGGCGTGCACGTGGTTGTACGCAAAGCGAACGTTCGAGTACCTGGCAGGCGATTAACGCTGGCATGCGATTAACTGTAGATGGCGCCCGATTTCCCGACAGTGCCAAAGGCAGGTTGAGCCAACGGCAGCTTGAAGTTTTCAATTTATTAGCCTATAAAATGAACATATGAGTCATGTTGACGTGTAGCTTTAGCTATGAGAACATCAAAACGTGAGGTATCTTAACGGCGGAAATGTGACTCATTTGCGAAATGTCATCGCCGTTGCGGCTGTCTAGTTCGCACGTGTACATTCTATTTTGTTAACTAATGAAACAACGACCTACCCAGTTCAGCAAGAGTCTCTTGGGCACGATATGCAAATGAACGGAGTAAAAATAGTTACAAATCGTTCTGGTAAATCATTGCGTATAACAAATGCTCCGGGGAAGTTATCTACGCAACCGACAAGGGTGATCTGGGCGACACTTTCATCCGTGATACGCTTGCGATAATGCTTAACCTCCATGCTATATGGACAATGCGATTACGTACCCGTTAGGTACGCGGCTGCCTTCGTACGCTCAAGTCGAGACCGCGAAACGCGTACAGCCTGCAAGCAGACTCGGCAAGTTTCCCGAATGCTGTTTTTCGGTGAATTCTGACAGACATGGAAATCTCGTAAAGCGCACTGCAGCCAGAACATTCCTGCCTGAAACACTTGTGTCAGGTGTGCCATCGCAGCCGCACATAATCAGGAAAAGCATAGTCGAAGCAATCATTTCGTTCGCTGCTGCTTTAAAGAACCGAGCCCCCGCAGAAACAAACACATTCTCTATGACCGAGTGACACCTTTAGTTCACGCTAGTGTAAGGAAATCCTTTTGAAGAGTCTGAGATTTCTGCAGTTATATCAACAATGACAACCGTGAAGAATTTTCCGCATTTCACAATGCTATCCACAACATTAACGTGCTTTGAGGTAAACGTGTTCTCTGTGTCTCCATACAAGGCTTATTAAACAAAGATGCTGTGCCGCAAAATACGACGACAAACGCTTGGCAAAGCTAATCATTTTTGCTGCGCAAGCCGCTCCAAAACATAACTGATGAACCAGCGTCGAAGACAAGTTCTAGCGTTTTACAGCTGCGGCTAATTTCTTGCGACGGTCTTCGTAAACAGCTAATTGAAAAAAAATAGGCGTTGTGGCCCTCTAGGTGGCAGTTGTCAGCTGTTCCCTCCCTATTTCCTATGTGTCTTCGTGTTTTTTATGTATGCAAACCAAATAATAATAATAATAATAATAATAATAATAATAATAATAATAATAATAATAATAATAATAATAATTCCCGTGCAAATAACCGTGACAGCTCGTCGGCACACCGTTTTTAGGGGCGAAGCTCCTTAGGGTGTGGGTCTGTCCCTCCTCTGTAGTTGCTGTTGTAGTAGTAGTTGTAGTAGGTAGGTAGGTAGCCACGTATTGTGGAATGTACCCACTCCACGTGATAAAGATGACGATGACGCAGTATAGTGGAATGTACCCACTACACGTGATAGCGATGAAGTATAAGCGCGTTCCAGTACAGTGGAATGTACCCACTACACGTGATAACCATGACGATGACGCTGATGACCATGAAGTATAAGCGCGTTCCAGACCACACATTCTCTTTCTGCCATGGATGAAAACGATCGAGCTTCGCCCACTCATCATCATTCACTTCGTGGATATGGCGTGATTTTTTCTTTGCACGACGACAAACAGCGCACGCGAAATATAGACCTATTCCATATTTGTAAACAGCGGTAGGCGCCGTCGACATACTGGGGGGCCATTGTAGCGATGTCACGGCGCGTTGGCTCCGCCCAGCCGTGCCAGCCCAAGCTCGCTACCGCCCTCTATGATCGCGTGACAACTGGCGCAGCAGGTGCAAAAGCTGCCTCCGAGCACCGCGCGTCGGGGCGCCTCTCGCTTGTTTACAAACGGCGGCTGCAACAGAGGAAGTTGCAGTGGCTGTAAGGGGGGACTCTGAAATGAACATTTGAGCCATGTTGACGTGGCGCTCTAGCTCTGAGAACCTCATCAAAACGTTAGGTATATATTCACGGCGCGAATGCGACTCATTTGCGAAATGTCGTCGCCGTTTCGGCAGTCTAGGTCCCATGTATACGTTTTAATTTGTCAACTGATGCAAGAACGACCGACCCAGTTCAGCGATTTAAGAGGCTCTTGGGTACGATATGCAAATTAGCGGAGTAAAAATGCATACTTACTAACCGTTACGGTAAATCCTCGCATATAACAAATGTGCCGGGGAAGTTAATCATGCAAACGACTAGGGCGATCTCGGCGACACTTTCATCCGGGTGACGCTTGCGATAATGCTTCAACTACATGCTATGGAAAATGCGGTTACGTACCTGTCAGGTCCGCGGCTCCCTTCCTAAGCTTAATTCGAGACCGGGAAATGCGTACAGCCTGTAAACAGACCCGGCAAGTTTCCCGGGTGCTGTTTTTCTGTGAATTCCAACAGACGCGAAAACCTCGTGAAGCGCGCCGCCGCCAGAACAGCCTTGCCTGATATACTTGTGTCATCGCAGGCGCATACAATCAGGAAAGACATGGTCGAAGTCATCCTTTCGTTCGCTGCGGCTTTAATGTGACGCATAAAGAAACATTATCCGTGGCCGAGTGACACCTTTAGTTCAGGCGAGTATAACGAAATCCTTTCGACGCGTCTAAGACTTCTGCAGTTATATCAACAATGGAAACCCTGCAGAATTTTCCGCATATGAAAATGCTATCCATAACTATAACGTGCTTTGATGTAAACGTGCTATGCTTCCACTGAAGGCTTATTCCAAAATATGCGGCGCGGCACATTAAAATGACAAACGCTTGACAGAGCTAATCGTTTTTGCTGAGTAAGTCGCTCCAAAACATCACCCACGAAGCGCGACGTTGAAGACGATTTCTCGATCACGTTTTACTGCCCCGGCTAATTTCTTGCGACGGTCTTCGTAAACAGTAAACTGAAAAAAAAAAATCATAAGTTAAGCGCGGCACTGTAGTGACGAGGACGGGACAGGGAGAACACACACGAGCGCTAACTTTCAACAATGATTTATTGGAAGTCGAATCACAGAATATATACATGACAAATGGCGGACACTCAGGCATGCGCAAATGTGGTAGCATCAAGAAATCACAATTCTTTTCTAGATAATGATAAAGATGGTGCGCTGACACATTCTTGGCCTAGCTTATGTATTGTAGCCGATTCTTCGATCAACCGCGTAGTTTCATCTTTGTGCATGCGTATAACAGAACACTTATCAAAAACAGGTGAACACCCACACGTTCGGCAATGCGCGGTTAACAAACCGTCGCCCCCCTTCTTAACATTGTTTTTGTGCTCTCTAAGCCTGTCGTTGAGGCACCGCCCCGTCTGCCCCACGTAGTATTTCCCACACGACAGGGGGGAGCTGGTACACGACACCCTCCTTGCCTTGCACGTGCCGTGTTCTGTGATTTTTTTCACAGCCACGTGCTTTGAGAGCAGTTGAGTTACTGAGCCTGCACAATTTTGCCAGCTTGTTCGGAGCCGTAAAAACGACGCTAATATTTGCTCGAGCGCCCACTTTTTTTACGTTGTGGGCAATCTTGTGGAGGTAGGGCATGGTTACAAACTTTTTCCGTTCATTGATAGCGGTTGTGTTCTGTTGTCGACCTGAAGGCTTTTTGAGCAGGGACTCTGCGACCGACACCAGGAGATGGTCGGGGTAGCCTGCTTGTGAAAGGCGTGCTTTCTGGCAGTCTAGGCTGCTCTCCATGAAATGGCGGCATGATTTGCTGAGAGCATTGTCGAGGCAGTGTCTCACGACACTTCTCTTAACTAGTTTTGAGTGCACCAACAAGGCCAACAATCTACCCTTGCTGAAAAAAAAAAAACTTATTCCATCTTTCCTGTGCCTTCCCGCGCAAATCACCGTGACAGCTCGTCGTTACACCATTTTTTTCTTCTTTGCACTACGACAAACAGCGCACACACCAGCGAAAACACAGGGGCAACTGCGGTAGGCGCAATGGCTTTTGCCTACCACGCGAAACTAAACGCCCGACGACAGCGCCACCGCATTTTCGTGACGTATGTCCGGTGGAATTCGCCTATAGGGAAAATGAGGGAGAGAGAAGCCTGATGTGTCCGTGCCTGACTTACTAGTTCTCTTTCTTTCTTTCTTTCTTTCTTTCTTTCTTTCTTTCTTTCTTTCTTTCTTTCTTTCTTTCTTTCTTTCTTTCTTTCATTATTTATTTCTTTCTTTCTATGCATCGGATTTACCAATACTCCCTTCTAAAATATTGCTACCTCCATGTCGGGAATTCAACTTTCACCTATGTGCATAGCAGAGCGACACTTCTACTGCTACAGGCAACGACGACGGTCGTGCGCGAAAGAATTAGGTGCAGCAGTGAAAGGCAACAATGAAATGTGGCAGCGTTAAATGAAAGATGACCTCGATTAAATATCAGGCTGCTATATCGGAAACGGATGATTGCTGAGAAGCCCACGATCGAGAGAATATCAGCGGAACATACAACCTAAGTAAGCATTTGACCGGAGCATCTTCGAGGGCCGCATTTCCGTGCCCTCGCCGCCTCCTTCTTTTATTGCGATAGCATAGACCTCTCCCGGGGTACGTCACACCGTGACGTCACCGGCGCACGTGCAAGGCGGTGGTTGGCAAAACACCCCCGCTTGTGGCTCAGTGTGGTACAGTCGCGCGGTGCTTGGGGCACGCTTTTCTTTTGTTTTAAGCTTAAACTTCATCTTAATGTGGCGAGATTAGCTGTGGTATGTGTCAGAGAACATCTAGATGTGTGGTGAACTGCACGACGGAAAACTTGCCACGCTGGCTGGCTGTTTATCATGAAGAAGTGAACACACATGGCGGCCTGTGCGAGGAACAGCGGCATCGTCTTCGAAAGTGTGCAGCGTTTATTATGGCATGTACTGTGCGTTGAAAGGCATCGACAAATATTGGTTCACCTTTATGGACGGTGAAAATGCGAATATTGTGGGTGTGTGTGAATGACGATGCATTTTGTTTGCGAAAAAATTGGCGCCCGTTGTGGGGCCGGTGGCAGTAACCGGTTGCCGACGGAACATCACGATTCGACATTTTAGTCAAGGTAAAAGTGCATTTCACGCGATCATCTGAGAGTGCATACATCTCAGCGTTTGTGCTGCGTGCAGAAAAAAAAATGCATGATCTCCGGACTGAAAGGTGCGACTACGCAGGAGCTATTAGCATGTTTTAGCACGGCGAATACGCAAACCCAGTAAAGGTATAACTCGTATTATCGGAGTGGAGATTCTTGTTTCTCATATACTTGGTACCTTTACGGCTCGATCTTTATGAATTGACAATGCACATTACAAGCTTGTGTTCGGGTCTAAAATTAAGGAGCAAAGTAAGTATGCAAACACGTTGTAGGCATCAGATGCACGAGGTAACTGCGCAAGAGATTAACTTATCAGGTTTAAAATCGCATAAAAGTTCAGTGGGATGAGGAACGGCGTAGGGGAGAATTTCGCTTTAATTTTCACGAGGATTTGTTCACCTCAGCCGAACGCACGGCAAAAAGTGTTTTCTTCTTTTTTTTCGGTTTTTTTTTTCTTTTTCATTCATCTCCGATCAGAATTTTGCGCAGGTGAGAATCTTATCCATGACGTCGCGCACAGCAGCTCAAAACCATGCTGCCGTCAATGCTGCCCCTCGTTTAAAACTGCAATGCACATGTCGCGACGTTAATTGAGTACGTTCACATCCATGTCATGCAAATATTTTACAAAGCGCCAGTCACCGTAACCTTCGCTTTCGAAGAGGATAAGATTTTTTTTATGGCTCCCATCTACGACGAGCAAATCGCCACAAGCTGTGACTTTAGAAAATAGCGATCCGCAGAAACTTCAGTCGAAGGTATGCAGACACGCAGCGCTGCTATGCAGAAAGATCCCGCCGGCGGAACTTTCTTGCCAACCAGCACCTGCTCCGGGAGAGGGGGTTGTGGGCGGGGTGCTCGTGGTGACGTCACACTGTTTGCAAACAGGGAGAGGTCTATTATATGGACAGTCTCGACGGGTTCTTGCCGCCGCCGTCGCCGGCGCCGTCGCCGTCATTTCGCGTATAAAGTCCAAATTGATAGATCCCCCCAGCGCATCGTACGTTCTACCCGCGGGTAACAGCGCGGGAGCGGGGGCGACAAACGCGGCTGAAGCGGACATCAAACGAGCCGGCCCATCTCCGTTGCTTCGAGGCGCATGCGATAAGATCCCCCCGCCTGTTCGACCAGCCGGGGAATGCTCAAGAAGAGAGGTAACGCCCCGCGCGTCTTTAACAAGCGCGGAAAGACGCGAAGAAAAGGGGGGGGGGGGGGTTCATGCAGCCAATGCGGACCTTTGGTTTTACGAGCGCGGTCGTCGCTGGCGCACGCATTATCTCGCAATCTCAGCAGCCGAGGAGATTGTGCCAACAGTGTCCCTGGAGCGGCCGTATGCTCTTAAGCAAGCATTTTGTAGAGTCGCGTGAGATTCGATCCAAAATAGTTCGCTGCCAGCCTCAGTTCGAATAACATTAGAATTTGTTGCTATCGCATTCATTGCTTCACCCTTGCGGTGAAACTGTGACCTTTTCGCAAACTATTCAAAGGCCGCCACAGAAACATCTAATTCAGAAAAGCTTCTCTTCATCTTTTTTGAACAAGGGGGGTGTTCCTGGAGAGTGGTGGAACCATGAGTGTCCCTACGAAATGACACTCATGAAGTGCATGTAGTGAAGTTCAAAGGCCGTGTTCAAACTTAGCAACGCCATGAAAAGTTATCTCCTTTTATACAATCATGTCACGATAGCTATAATCGTCTTACGTGACGGAGACGTACGGACGGACAGTCGGCATAAAAATTGTTACTCGTATTTTATAGCCCTCTATAGAACAAGATACAAAGCCCATATGGATGACTGTACAGCTTCAGCTTGGCGACAGTATAATGTCAAACTCGCGTTTTGGTGGTCGCGGTATGCAGCTCCTGTGGGTTCGTTCCAGGCTCTGCAAGATGCTAACAAGTTGGAAAGATGCAATGCCGAATGCTCACCGAAAACCGCGTTTTACCGAAAAAAACTGCATCGTACGATAAGACTCTACGTTTGCGCATCACTTGGACGACTGCAAATGCAGTTCCCCTATGAATAGTTCATCCATTCTTTCATTCGCTGATTCATTCATTCATTACTATGTGTATGAATGGTTCTTTCGGTTGAACCTGCCCCTTTCTTGGTGAAGAATTCGCCGTATAGATTTAAACGGCCCCGCTCCAAGCACTTTGTTTATCCAGCATAGTCGTTTGCTTAAAGGTTACAACGGAAACATAATTTCCATTATTACGGCACTCCTTATTGTTAGGCTGCAAGTAAAGCTACTTGGATAGGCAGCCCTACTTTGCAATAAAACCAGATCGAACACCGAGGCTCTTCAGGGTGAGTCAAGCTGGTTGTGCCCCCTGTGCGTTGGGCTCCGAAGACCTCTTTAAAGTCGGGCTTCCGCGGGCTTACCGCTTTCCGGTAGTAGAGTAGAAAGTACTCCAAAGCGTTAACCACTTCTTCTAAGTTTTATGCGGGGAAGTGTGGGGCAAAATACAGCCAAGGTCCTGAGAAATTTCAATCCAAACGACAGAACCAAAATCAATCTGGTTTGGGTCCCCGCTCACTCGGGAAACCCAGGTAACGAGGAGGCACATAAAGTGGCCCGAGGGTTAGCAAACCGGGTCGCACTTTCCTTTTTGGAACCGGGCCCACCGACAGGAGAGGCAGTGACCTCCTACAGTGACCTTACGACCATGTACAGAGCTGACAGGCGATTGTACCCCCGTACCTCACAGCAACCTTACAAGAGCGCAGGCCACTATCCTCCGCCGAATTCAAACTAACACCCTAACCACTCCTCACCGCTTGGCACTTTTCACAGGCGGAGAGGTTGATTCAATATGCAAAAATTGCGATAAAAATACCATAGCAAACCAACGTCACATGCTCTGGGAATGCGAGGGCCTTCCCCCACCCAGAGAGCTTCTGCCAGCTCCTCAGAAGCGACATGGGAGACCTTAATACGGTCCCCCGACGTAGAACTACAAAAAGCCGTCGTTGCATGGGCAGAAGAGGTCGCCGCAGACAAGCGGCCAGCTCCAAACCCCTGAACAATTTCTTTTAAATAAAGTTGTATCCTCCTCCTAAGCATATATAGAGAATGTTACGGATTATCTTCGGTGCCGCCCTATTGGTCTGTAGCCACTCTGTCTGGCATGTATAACCACGACCGCTCCATTAATTATTTTTATCGAGCGGCCGTGCTTTAACCAAACGAACAATGCTACGGTAGACGCATGCACATGAAAATGGTTGGTTTGGTGCATTTTTCTTTTAACGGCCGCTCGGCCGTAGTCTTTTCATGGCCTTATTAGGGGCTTTTAGCTTGTACGTATACTTTTTTACGTTACCGTGTTACCGGTTACCGGATTGCGTTTACCGTCTTACCGGAACGCATGCTGCAGAAAAGTTTTAGCTCCTCATACGTAAACGTTTACGTGCGTGCGTAAACGTAAACCTTTGCGTTTGCGCAAACCACCAAATGGTGATGATTAACTACATTTAAACTATACTTGATTTAGATAAGATTGAATAATCGCTTGGGCAAAATAATAAGAGAGATTTTTTAGCGTGTACATTACCTCGGTTTACGAAAAAGGGTGCAAAAATATCGGGTTAGCGACGATGGTGTCGACATCTTGTGACGCTTCGTGCAACCACAGTCATGAACACGTTTGTTATCATCTAGTATTTGAGGAAGCTGAAATGATGTAAAAGGCAACTGATTCATAATTATTTCCACTGCAAGGCATTTACGCAAGGAGTAAAATGCGCGATGTTTCTGCAATAACAATTTTGTGCTTGCCTGTTTCACATTGACGCCGCTAGATGGCGCCACCTATCCAGCCTGTCGGGGGTTTTAGGCACTTTAGGCCTCTCACGTTTACGTCACTCTAGCTTCGGTAAGCCGGCTGAAACAAGGTGATCGCAATTCGCATTCGCACTTCGGCTTATTTTGACTCATGGCAGGAGTCTCCGCAAAATTGAATATCGCGCGTAGCCACGAACGAAGGTGGATTTGCGAGGTAGGGCCGCAAAACGCAGTTTATCCGGCGAGTAGTTTACGTTCCGTAAAAAGTCTACGTTCCGTAAAGGCCCGCGCATGCGCAGATTCCTTCCAGTATCCGGTAACACGGTAACGTAAAGAAGTATACGTACACGCTAAAAGCCCCTATTAATTCCCCGACGTGAAACGCAAGGAAATATTCGTTTCACAG
>JALIZH010011383.1:0-12500 GCA_030522465.1 Rhipicephalus appendiculatus
AGTAAGTCTATAAATAAATAAGGATGTAAAGGCAATGAAACACTAACAATAACCGATAGCTGAGCTAATTGGTAGGTATTCATATTAAAAAAATGCCCCCACCTCCCCGAAGGAAATCGTGAGGAAATGCGAATGCATTTCGCGCGCGCTTCACTCCATTTATATATGGTGGTTGTGGTTTGAAGAAGGAAAAGGCGCCTAATTTCTGCAGCCCGGTCGAGAGCACGGCGCAGCGCCTTTTTTTTTTTTGCTTTTTCTTGTTTTTTTTTAATTTTTTTATTTATTTTTTAAAATTTTTTTTCATATATAGCTCCGCCGAGCTCCGCCGCAGACCGCTTTTAGTTAACGCGCACACTGCGAATTTTTATTGTTCAACAACGCACAGGAGAAATCTCCCACCGGCACCACCTTGGAAGTCAAGATTCATTGCCATATATACGGGGTGGCCAGTGAACGGTTGTGCAGCGCGAGCAGTCGGTTTTTTCAACCAAGAAACTCGCTAGCAGACGCTGCCTGTGTCGGCGTCGCCAGGCGAGAGAGGGAGAGGGGGAGCGTAGGAGAGGAGAGAGAGGTAGGGTGCGCATGCGCAGTGGGAGTGTGGACGCTGCGGGCAGAGATGCCTAGAGAAGAGAGGGGGAGCGTAGGAGAGAAGAAGAGAGGTGGGACGCGCATGCGCAGTGGGAGTGTGGACGGCGCGGGCAGGGATGCCTAGAGGAGAGAGGGGGGGAGCGTAGCAGGGGGAGAGAGGAGGGAGGCGCATGCGCAGTGAGGGGTGTGGTTGCCGCGGGGAGGGATGCCTAGGGGAGAGAGAGGGAGAGAGGAGGTTTTTTATCTATTTTTTTTAAAGGGTTTGCGCATGCGCAGTAAGGGCGGTCACGCCGTACACCACCACCACCGGATTAAGCTTCGCCATAAGATGCTTCACATCTAACACCTGCCGGCGCGCACACCTCCTCAACCTATCCTCCTCCTCCTCCTCCGCGGACAACGCCAACGCCGCACAACGCCAACGCCGGATGCCTGACATAGCCCGACTATGAAATGCATTCGCATTTAAAAAATTGCACCATCTCCCGCTAAAGGGAACCATGTGTAGATGCGAAGCAGCGGGTGCTAACGCTTACACTGGCGGCGGCGTTGACGCTGGCGCTCATCGCAGCGTTGCGCAGGAGAGAAAACTGGGGAGGCGCAAAGCACGCAGTGATGGAGCGGTGTTTCCTACTGGAACAGGCCAATCGCTGCTAATGGGCAATGAGAGACAGAAGACTCCGACTAGACACAGAGACCCGCAGTCCGCTTTTAGTTACCGCGCACGCTGCGAATTTTTATTGTTCAACAACGCACAGGAGAAATCTCCCACCGGCACCACCTTGCAGGTCAAGATCCACTGCCATATACTGCCTGTGAACGGTTGCGCAGCGCGAGCAGTCGGTTTTTTCAACCAAGAAACTCGCTAGCAGACGCTGCCTGCGTCGGCGTCGCGAGGCGAGAGAGGGGGAGCGTAGGAGAGGAGAGAGGGGGGAGACGCGCATACGCAGTGGGAGTGTGGACGCCGCGGGCAGGGATGCCTAGAGGAGAGAGGGGGGGGTCGGGAGAGAGGAGGGGAGGCGCATGCGCAGTGAGGGTGTGGTTGCCGTGGGGAGGGATGCCTAGAGGAGAGAGAGAGGAGGTTTTTTTTAACGGTTTGTGCATGCGCAGTAAGGGTGGTCACGCGGCACACCACCACCACCACCACCACCGGATTAAGCTTCGCCATAAGATGCTTCACATCTAAAAGACACGGCGTGAAAACAGAAGGGTGAAGTCAAGAGAGGGACCAGTTATCTTTCACGTTGACCATCACGCGCAACTGACTGATCGGTATCGCCTCTTGCCCGGGAATGCGCACATAAGTGTTTTAAATGCGGAGCAGTTTCAGGGCCCGGGCTGTCGTATGCAGTCATCGCATGCTGTCATCGTATGCTGTCGTAGCTTGGCGTAACGCAGGAAAACCCACAAATAGTATAGCCATCTGTCGCATATTGAGCGCTCACTCGCGTCTTCTTCCTCTAGTTCTTCGAGCACATTGATGATGATGTCAAGTGCGGAGCAGTTTAGGGGCCCGGGTTGTCGTATGCTGTCGTATGCTGTCGTCGCTTGGCATAACGCAGGCAAAGCCAGGTATAAAAATAGAAGAAAATTAATCAAGCAAAAAATCGAAAGAGAGAAAGAAAGGAAAAAAAGAGGAAGAATAGAAAGAGCAAGAAAGAGAAATAAATAAATAAAGAGAGAGGAAGAAATCAATAAACATTGAGAAAAAACAAAAAAAAGAAAACAGAAAAAGAAAGAAAGAGAAGAGGAAAGAAAGGGAAAAGGACCGAAGAAAAACAAAAAAGGCTGCCCAACTCCGCGCTTCCTTCAGGAATGGCACCACTGGTGCAAAGGTGTTAATTTTTTTTAGGGGCGAAGCTCCTTAGGGCATAGGCTAGTCCCGCGTCGTTGTCGTTGTCGTCGTCGTAGCGACCCCTGTGCGATGACGATGACGCTGCCATCACGGCACAGCACATGGAATGTACCCACTATGCGTCATAACGATGACGCTGATGACGATGAATAAGCGTCGTAGCCCCCCTTATCACTAGATGGCGCTGGGATTATCACTAGATGGCGCTGCGGTGCCATCTAGTGATCGACCACATGCAACCCACAACCATCTGAGGAACCTGCATCGATCTCGTCTTTGCAAACTTTCCACTACGACCTATCCAAGAACCCCCTATCCCTCCACTTCACCGACCATAAAGCCGTTATAATGAAGGTGGAACGGAAGCCATGGCTTATGTAAACGGTAACCACTACGGCTCATGACCAACGAAGAAAACACGGCTCCAGTACGAAAACGGAAAATCACGGCTCACGAATAAATAAAATTTTTTAATATCTACACACAGTGTTTGTCACGTCTTTGGTGATCTACAGGGCAAGACTCCCGAAAGATTCACGGTTTTTACCGATGAACCTCCGGAGCTTCGCCCAATCATCATCATTCACTCCGTGGATATGCGTGGATTTTTTTTTGTCTATCCTTGTTTTCCTCCGCTGTACGATTTTTCAGGTGGGGGGCGTTTACGGTGTCTGGACTACTTTCTTGCGTCCGTGTTTGCACACCCTGTCTTTATAACGGCCCCAGTACAGCCTCTGAAAATACAAAATCGAGCGCGGTATCCTCCCTTGGCATTACGCCAGAACGGTGATTCACGTGGCATGATGAGAGCAAATACTTTCTATTAAGGCGAAAGCCTTTAATGTCTCATGCTCACGTCCGTCCGGTGTCCGTCCGTCCGGTGTCCATCCGTCCGGTGTCCGTCCGGCGTCCGTCCGTCCGTCCGTCCGGCGGTAGTGCTGGTGGTGTGCGTCCTCACCACCCTTACTGCACATGCGCAAACCCTCCCCACGCACCTCCTCTGCTGTGCTTCCCCTCTCTTTCCTCTAGGTATCCCTCCCGCCCGCGGCGTTTACACACCCATTGCGCATGCGCGTCCCCTCCCCCCCCTCTCTCCTCTAGGCATCCCTCCCGCGGCGCTAACACCCCCCATTGCGCATGCGCGTCCCCTGCTCCTCCCTCTCCTACGCTTCCCCCCTCTCTCTCCTCTAGGCATCCCTCCCCGCGGCGTCTACACCCTCACTGCGCATGCGCGTCCCCTCCCCCATCTCTCTCCTCTAGGCATCCCCCCCCGCGGCAACCACACCCCCCAATGCGCATGCGCGTCCCCTCCCCCCCCTCTCTCCTCTCCTACGCTCCCCCTCTCTCGCCACGCAACGCCGACGCAGGCAGCGTCTGCTAGCGAGTTTCTTGGTTGAAAAAACCGACTGCTCGCGCTGCACAACCGTTCACTGGCCACCCCGTATATATGGCAATGGATCTTGACCTGCAAGGTGGTGCCGGTGGGAGATTTCTCCTGTGCGTTGCCGAACGATGAAAAATTCGCAGCGTGCGCGTTAACTAAAAGCGAACTGCGGGTCTCTGTGTCCAGTCCGAGTCTTCTGTCTCTCATTGCCCAGCAGCGATTGGGATGTTCCAGTAGGAAACAACCGTCCATCACTGCGTGCTTTGCGCCCCCCAGGTTTCTCTCCTGTGCAACGCTGCGATGAGCGCCAGCGTCAACGCCGCCGCCAGTGTAAGCGTTAGCGCCCGCTGCTTCGCATCTACACATGGTTCCCTTTAGCGGTGGATGGTGTAATCTTTAAGGCGAAAGTCTTTAATGTCTCATGCTCATGTCCGTCCGGTGTCCGTCCGACCTTCGTCCGGCGTCCGTCCGTCCGTCTATCTGTCTGTCTGTCTGTCTGTCTGTCTGTCTGTCTGTTCGTCCGTCCGTCCGTCCGTCCATCCATCCATCCATCCGTCTGTCCGTCCGTCCGTCCGTCCATCCGAGCTCTGGCACTGAGCCAGGTGGCCGCCGGTCTGCGCAGACGGACGCCGGTCGCGTCGGACTCTATAGCGCTCGCGCTTTGCTTGCGTAGCGTCGCTGTGACCAGAGTTTGCAATCATTCTGACCGACGCCGTCTCAATGGACCCAGGCGTTCACGGAATACACTTTCCAATTTACAAAGGGTCCGTCAACTTAAGAGCTGGAACGCGGATGGCGTTTGCACGATGCGCAAAGCGCGAGAAAATACTAACGCATGCGAACGGAGGAAGATAAGTCTCGCGTCTCGCTGCGATTCGCGGTAAAAAATTAAAGAAGAAAACACGCACCCATTAGGTTTGTGTGTTATGCCACTGAGAGTGTAAAAGAAAAAAGACATGGCATAATCAGTGGAATGGCCACACGCTTTTGCCGAACACACTTTGGAATGTACAAAGTGTCCTTCAATTTTTGGTCCATATACGAGAAATATCAGTTGTGAATTGTCTCCTACCCTGCTTTGCCATGCATTTGCCCACCCGTTCTTCCTCACCTCGTGTGATTACCGTGCGCGATGAACTTATTTTGCACTGTTTTGTGGGTTTCCGATTACGCAAGGCAAAATAACAGAGTGCAGCCAACAAGCTCGAAATTCTGATGGGCTCAACGCTTAGTGCTCCAATTGTACACGTGCTTTATGAAGAAATAAGAGTCGAGGAGATATGGAATCGAACGAATGGAAGAGGAACCGGATTATTTGATTCTTCCAACGGACGGACTCTTTACAGTGAAGACGATGCAGCTCTCCAAAAAATAGGCCAACCCGCTTCCACGGTTACTGTATACTTTTTGATTGCAATAACAATTATATGGACACTCTGTTCAGGTTTTCATTGTCGCTGTCATGTTCCGTATAAAGCCCAAATCCGTAACTTTTGTTCGCGCATTGCATGCTGTACCCGCTAGTAAAAGGTCGCGAGCGCTAGCGAGGAACACGGCTGGAGCATAGATGAAACAAGCTGCCCATCTCCATCGTACGTAGGGCGCATGCGATTACATCACACCGCGTGCGAGGCCTGCCATCGGTTGCTCCTCAACAATAAATGAAGCCTTGTCCGTCTTTCGCTGGGCGAAGGAGCATGAAGATACGTCGGGGGGATGCGTGGCTCGATATCCGCAGCTATGAACTTGGACTATAAGGGCGCGGTCGCGAGCGCTGGCGCGCGCGCTATCTCGGCAGGCATTAGCAAACGCGTCTCGTATACTCTTCTACGCGCTATCATCTCACCGCGTCGTGCTGTGACCACTGATACGACAAACTGCATGAGAACTGCTTCTTTCCCGGGAGCGGCCGTATTCCCATCCACCAGTGTTTTGCAGTTTCGGAGATCTGATGAAAAAGAGTTAGCTGCTAGCCTTAGTTTGTTATAACATTACGACATGTTGCTGTCGCATTTACTGCTTCGCCCGCAACAGTTTTTTTTTTCAAAATTCAAGAGACAAACCTCTATCCCCACAAACTCTTGAATCATGAATCTACCCCCCCCCCCCACCGCGCGCCGCGCCGCCGCCGATGCGATGAACCCCGCGCCGTTGACGCGCCGCTCCCGGAGGTGGAAACACCGGCGCGCCGCCGCCGGCGATAGTGGGTCCGGCGCACAGGTCTAGTCACTTGTGCAAACCGTTGTCAAGGGAACTAACCGTCCTCCTCGCCCGTGGGTCAGTCTTCTCGCTTGTTTTCGTGGTGGCGCGTGGCGCGTTGGGCCGCGCTCGGATACGCTCGGAGAGTTCGACGATCTAGGAACTACGCCAACTACGCCGCGGTGCTTTAGAAGATATGCACGCATGCGTGGATGAGCGTGTGCACGGTGGTGCTTTTACGTTTTGCCGCACCTATGAAGTCAGGAGCGGGTCTCAACACGTCGTGACGCCGTCGACGCCGTGCTGTATATCTCTGGCGCAGTCAAGGCACTGCGTCGCCACCGGCTGGGAATGGCGGCCGAGAATACAGTAGGCCTAATGGATCCATGAGTTCAGTCTGACTCTGTGAAGAAATCGGCGCGGGATTCTTTCACAAGTAAGTGATCATACTTTATTCTGCCGTGCCCGTGGCGTGCGCGAAACTCATCGCGCTTTTTGGCAACGGGCTTCGATCGTGTTGTATATCGCGCGCACGAAATGCCCCACGAAGGTTGGCTTGGGACGCTCGCTCATCGAGTGTTCGCCGCGGTGATGAGCTGCGGGCTCGCGATATTGAGCGGAGGCCTCGCCGCCGCGGTGCGACTCGTCCAAAACGCATTTGCGGTTGCCGGCAACGAGCTTGGTTGCATGTCGCGCGCTTGAAGTGCACCGGCAGCTGGCCAACTGGCCAGCTGCCGTTGTGACCAGCTGGCCAGCTGGTCACAACGGCCAACTCTTTCTGTTCAAGTTACTACGTTGCCCGACCTTTCGGCATCACTGCCAACCTTTAGTGGTGACGGTAGCATTTCAGCTCACCAGTGGCTGGAAGAACTCAAGCGCACCCAAGGATTGGCCTCATGGACGCCGTCTACACTCCTCGCCGTAGCGCTTGGTAAGCTCCGTGGCCCTGCTGCAGATTGGAAGAGCGTGGCAGGAAACCACTTCGACACGTGGAAAAGCTTCAAGGCTGCCTTCGAGAACCAATTTGGGGACAAACTTACGCTCCTGCAGTGGCAGCACATAGTCACCAGACGCGTCCAGTCACCCAGTGCGAGCCTCGTTGACTACTCTTTGGCGAAACTGCGTGTAATTTCGAGATGTCCCGTCCAACTGATAGACGCTATCCGTATTGAATATGACCTACAGGGTGTGCGCGACGAATACTTGGCAACAACTATCGCTGCACAACGACCACCAACTCTGAGCGCGTTTCTTGCCATCGCCACCCAACTCGACCGAACAATGGAGCATTCCTCCGTTTTTCCTAGTCAGCCACTCGCTGCGGCTGAAGCATCAGCGTCACGAGCGCCTCCCTTGCCTGTGCAGCAGATTGGTTCTATGAATGATGTAGCTTCTTCACAAGGAAATCCGCCTGCTTCATCAGCACCACGTCGAATTTCATCGTTACCCCTGGACCAGCAATACGATTCTTATCTTGCAATTAGTTCCCGAAATGGCGCACCTGCTTATCGCCCCGGAGAAGATTTAAGCAAGGCCATATGCTACAATTGTCGCGGAGCGGGCCATCTCGCATCGAAGTGTCCTCGTTCCAGGTCTAATGCTCAGCTTTCCAGCCAGCAAACAAGCTTTCCTTCTATGGCGTGCTTTCGTACTTCAAAACCACTCGAAGAATTCCTTGCGCAGTGTGCTGTAATTCAAGCAGACGTTCTCTTTATTGTAACTGTGGACGCCTTTCCGGACAGTGGTTCCAAACACACCATAGTCTCGCTGGATGTCATTGGATCTACCAACCTGCTACCATGGACCAAATCTCCCATATCTGTTGTCGGAGGGGGGGGGGGTTAATGCCAGCTGGTATATTATGTACTCGCATCATTGTGAGGCCTATTTCTGCAGTGCTTGAGGTTCTAGTTCTGGCTAGGAATTCCTTGCCTTTGATCCTTGGAGAGGACTGGTTTGAGGCCGCCCACGCTGAGCTCCTTGTCCGGCCACCTCATCCAACAGAAATCCACCACCCCGGCACTGGTATTGTCATGCGATGCCTGCAAAAGGTGCTACCAAGAATGCCTAATGATGTTGTGTTGTCCAGTAGCCCTACGTCTCCTTTCACGCAAGCTGTATCTGCTACAGACTGTTTGCAATTTTCGCCGTTGCCGGACAACAACAAGCCCACATGGTTATCCCTCGAGCAGATGGAAGAGTTGCCTGAGAAGAAGCCACATGAACCGAAGGCAGCACCACTTTGCACGAATGATGCTACGTTGGCATGTCCACAGCTACATGATACTCACGCAGATCCGCGGCTACAACAAGAAGCCATTGCACTTCAACAGGTATTGCGCCAGCGTGTTGACCTCTTCACCACTGATGACAATGACTTCGGGCTTTACAAAGGGACTGAGCAATCCACCGACCTTTTGCCAGATGCATCCCCAAACGCATGTCAACCATATAAATACAGCAAAAATAATCGCGATTTCATTGACCGCCAATGTCAAGTGCTTCATGCAAAAGGCTCTGTCATCAAGACGACACGGCTGGACCCAGGACTTTACCAGACAGCCAGCCAGCTGCTGCCGGCCAATGAATTCAAAACGAAAAAGCAACGGCATGCCAAGGCAAGCATGCACTGAGCTGCACGGGAACGTGTCAGTTCTCTGGATGAGGTCCGACAGCGTCTCAGCCGCAAGATTGAGGCTTGCCGAGGTAAAAGACCGGCAGAAGGTAAGCACAAGGCCAACAAACAAACCATCAGGCCAGCTGCTAAGCCAGCCCAGAATAAGCGACACAAGCCAAGTCAAGAAAGCCTAGCTGCTGCGAGCAACACGAACGCGGGAAAGGCACCCCAGGGTGCAGCTGCCTTCAACCGCGACAGCCACATCATCTACAGTAAGTTCCAACTGACTGACTTGTCAGCTGGGACAGACGCGCGACACAAGGTTTAAAAGGAGAAAGTTGTCCGTCAATTGGAGGTGAAAGCAGAAAAGATGGAGAGCCTTGAGGAATGTGACCCTGACCGTGCAAAAGGGTCTCAGGAAAAGCATAAATGTCATCGGGCTTTGGACCGGGCGGAAGAGATCAAGTTGAAAGATGATCCTGTTCTTCTGAAGACATCACTGAAGCGGTGCGAGAAGCGGCGGCAGCATAGGCGCAAGAAGTGGGATTCAGGTACTGAGCACGTCAAGCAACGTCAGATGGAGCGCCAGCAGAAACGTCGTGACTACATCAAGGCACGCAAACAGGCCAAGACAAAGATGAAGCATCTCAAGAAGAAGGGCCACATCGTTCCAGGATTCTGCGAAGATATAGATATTTTGGTGGCTGCAAGACTATGAGACTTAAAAAAGATGGGGTGGGGTGTGGTGTCAAAAGCCCATCAAGTATTTTTAAAAGGGGGGGTCGGATGTGAGACTGCACGTCATCTGGCAGCCTTGTGTTGCATGTTGATCTAGCCGTGACGAAGTTTCGTATTTGTTCTAGGCGCGCGCGAGCACTATGACTGTATTGACGCCGTACCGTGCTGCTTATTAAAGTCGTTTTGTTATATCATAGCCTTCTCTACGTCGACGAGTCCTCACACTACACTTAACTGAAAATCTTCAAAGTTAGCTAGATGGTCATGAACAGTAAACTACGGATACAGGGTAGAAATGATGGACTTAGGGAAGCATATTTATTAGTCTTCACAATAATTAATAAAAACAGTTCACGACTAATCAGTGATAAAAAGCGAACATTAGCGGCATAAATTAAGCAATTCTGAATTTCAAAAAATAATATAAGGTTAAGCTACCTACATATCTGTACTCAACGCAGCGAAAAAAAGACAACGAAGTGCTTGAAGCGTGCAGGAAAAGAAAGCGCAAAGGCGTCGCATTTGGCACCAATTATTCGCGTTTTTCCGCGAACGGCACCCATCACGATGGCAAGATTTCGCTCTCTAACATTAAGGAAAAGTTTATCGGACCCAGTATTGACTGCTTCTCCAGAATACAAGCACTTCTTACATCCCTGGTGCAGCAATCTATCCAGGTCAAGAATAATGGAAGTCGCCATAACAAAACTTCGTTGCCGCGTTACCTCCCTTAACTTCTACTTGCATAGAGCAGGTTTAGTATCTTCCCCTATGTGCATCTTCTGTAATGAGGAGGAAACTATTGGCCATTTCTTTTAGATGTCAAGCATCTTACGGCGAAGCTTAATCCGGTGGTGGTGGTGGTGTGCCGCCTGACCACCCTTACTGCGCATGCGCAAACCCTCTAAAAAAATAAAAATAAAAAAACCTCCTCTCCCCCTCTCTCTCCTCTAGGCATCCCTCCCCGTGGCAACCACGCCCTCACTGCGTATGCGTCTCCCCTCCTCTCTCCCCTCCTACGCTCCCCCCTCTCTCCTCTAGGCATCCCTGCCCGCGGCGTCCACACTCCCACTGCGCATGCGCGTCCCCCCCTCTCTCGCCTCGCGACGCGGACGCAGGCAGCGTCTGCTAGCGAGTTTCTTGATTGAAAAAACCGACTGCTCGCGCTGCACAACCGTTCACTGGCCACCCCGTATATATGGCACTGGATCTTGACCTGCAAGGTGGTGCCGGTGGGAGATTTCTCCTGTGCGTTGTTGAAGAATAAAAATTCGCAGCGTGCGCGTTAACTAAAAGCGGACTGCGGGTCTCTGTGTCCAGTCGGAGTCTTCTGTCTCTCATTGCCCATTGGCAGCGATTTGCATGTCCCAGTAGGAAACACCGCTCCATCGCTGCGTGCTTTGCGCCTCCCCAGTTTTCTCTCCTGCGCAGCGCTGCGATGAGCGCCAGCGTCAACGCCGCCGCCAGTGTAAGCGTTAGCGCCCGCTGCTTCACATCTACACATGGTTCCCTTCAGCGGGAGATGGTGTAATTTTTTATCCTGTCACCGGTACACGACATTGCGGAAAGGAATAGTATTGCTGAAGGAACAGTAGTATCACCTCTTCGCAAGCTGGGCCTGGAAGTATCAGAACCTGTTATTCTATCTTTTGGGGCCACTGCTCTGGGATACAGCCATAGAGATGGTTTTTTCGCCATTGAGGAATTTATCAGCGAAACCAAAAGGGTATGTAGCTAAATTCTTGCTTTGAACTTTTCATTATCAATAACTGCTATTTCAAATCAATCTATTAACTATAGCGTCTGCGTATAATAAACCACAGATATCATTGGATCAGTTCACCCACTCATCGGCGAATCCCCTCCATTGGGTATGAGCCATGTCCAGAGGAAAACAACAACAACAACCGCTGAGTGGTTGGTGGTTCATGGCAAGTAGAAGTTACTTTCACGAGACTACGCTGCAGAATTCCTCAGTTTAATTATTACTTACACAAAGCTGGACTCAGTGCTTCACCATTATGTCAGTTTTGTGGTGAAATAGAGACAATAGAACATTTCTTTTTATTCTGTCACCGGTATTCTAAACAGAGAAAGAGATACCTCGTCGCTCCCCTTCAAAAGTTAAGATTACAAATCAATGCTGCACCAATTTTATCATTTGGTGGAATTACATGAGGATATAGCCACAGGGAGGTCTACTCTGCGGTGTTCGATTACATGTATGAAACAAGAAGATTACCATGCTAGGGTATATTGGCTTACTTTCATTAACAATTACAACCTGTTATTACTTCCGTCACGCATCCCATCTAATAGTCTGACGTTTCGCCCTACGGAATTTTCATAGATTAGGTATGTTTTTTTTTCCTTTTTAGTCTAAAGTTACAGCGCTTATTTTAGCGTATTATGTATTAAACTCTAAGATTCTGCTGCCCGGTTCTTGGCCCATCCCCCTTTGTGGGTGAGCGCCATCAGCAAGAGGTCATCATCATCATCAGCAGCTGATTCGGTGACGCTACTCACGCTCGAGAGTCATGGGTGAGTACATATTTTGCTTCACAAGCATTTACTGGAGGCTGCGGTCTGATTACGTGGACACGGAATTAATGTGTGGCATAACAAGCAACATATTAAAGCAATCTCTGTGTCGTCCTTGAGGCGAAGCAGTTTTCCTCGATTCCGCCTCGAAATAACTTTTATGAATGGTGAACACGAGGTGCGGGCTATGATGTATTCTGTTCAAGCGAATGAGCAAAGGCGACAAGATGGACGGCGTCACGGCAGAATCTGAAATTCTGACAATGACATGACGTGCTGGCGCACTCGAGAAATAATAAACAAAAGCTAACGCGCTCAGTCATTCTTTGCGTGTGCTCGTCTGTGCGTTGCCAAGGGACTCGCATGAACGGCTTCAGTTTCCTTTTCATATCGGAGGCTTGTAGAAGCGCTGGTTGGACAGACCAGTACGAATCCTCACATTGGCGATCCGCGCGCCTTTTTGAGAATAAGAGTAGGCGGACGTGCACTAAAATAATAGCAATAGTAATAATAATAATGTTCATAGAATTTTTCTACGCACTAATGTTCCGCTGAAATGTCGGAAGTGGGATTAATGA
>JALIZH010011383.1:17500-38935 GCA_030522465.1 Rhipicephalus appendiculatus
AGCCTGACCAGCCTCACTTCCAGCCGCTGCGCTCACCATCTCCACGTCGACGATCGCTCTCCCCCTTGCGTCGCCAGCTCGTACCTTCCAACCAGGAAAACTGAGCGCCGCAGTTCCAGAGGCAAGAACTGCGCCGCCCAAGAACTTCGAACTGCCCAAGCCCTCGCTCTTCTCCTGCTAACGTGGTCGCCATAACTGTTGAAGGTGTTTGTACTTTTGCGCTTGTAGTCACTGGCGCAGCCGTTTCTGTTATGTCCAGTAATCTCTGCCGTTCACTACGCAAGGTGACGACGCCACTTTCCGGACTGTCACTCCACACCGCAAGCGCGCAGCAAGTGACGCCTCTCGCAGCCTGCACTGCAAGAGTAGTTATAGCAGGCCATCTGTACATCGTTGAGTTTATAGTCCTTTCTGCCTGTTCGCATGACGTCATCCTCGGGTGGGACTTCCTATCCCGCCATAACGCCATCATCGACTGCGCACGGGCCGAAGTTGAGTTTTCGCCGTTGTGTGACGCCCCATTACATGACGCTCTTCATAGGCCGCCTAAGTTGATCGTCCGGGAGGAAACCGACATTCCACCTAGCGCTTTCGCAGTTGTTCCCGTCTCCTGCGATGCTCTCAGCGATGCTACAGTTTTTTTCACGCCGTCCGATGTCTTCACGACTCGCAAAGCGCTACCGCTACCTTTCGCAACGCTTGAGATCGTCGCCGGCAGCAGCAATGTGTTTGTGTTCAATCCGCTCTCCGTGCAAGTCACGTTGCTTGCAGGCGAATGTCTCGGCCGCGTGGAAGACCTCGACTCATCGTCTCTGGTTGACGTCCCAGACGATTACTGCGACCAACCGCATGCCCTTTCAGCCCTCGAGGAGTCGTCATGCGACATATTTTCTAGCGCCATCGCCGATACCCTCACGCCTGCCGAATATGCCGACCTTCTTCTTCTCCTGAACGAATTTCGCAATTCCTTCGATGTGTCGCAACCTCAACTAGGCCGCACGTCGCAAGTGCAG
The DNA here is from genome assembly GCA_030522465.1 of Rhipicephalus appendiculatus. Taxonomy (NCBI): domain Eukaryota; kingdom Metazoa; phylum Arthropoda; class Arachnida; order Ixodida; family Ixodidae; genus Rhipicephalus; species Rhipicephalus appendiculatus. Next base: position 18,514 of record JALIZH010011383.1, read on the forward strand.
CATTACATCGACACAGGCGTACACCAGCCATTGCGTCAAAGACCATACCGCGTCTCCGCTGAAGAGCGCCGCGTCATTAACGACCAAGTCGAAGACATGCTTCGCAGGGATGTTATTCGACCATCTCACAGTCCCTGGGCATCTCCTGTCGTCCTTGTTCGTAAGAAAGACGGGTCTATCCGCTTTTGCGTAGACTACCGTCGTTTGAATAAGATAACGCGCAAGGACGTCTATCCTTTGCAGCGCATTGATGACGCTCTTGACACTCTTCAAGGAGCAGAATTCTTCTCGTCGCTTGATTTGAGGTCTGGCTACTGGCAAGTCCCAATGGCTGAAGCCGATCGCCCGAAAACAGCATTTGTCACGCCTGACGGTCTATATGAATTTAACGTCATGCCCTTTGGGCTTTGTAACGCGCCCACCACGTTTGAACGGCTTGTGGACAACACACTACGTGGCCTGAAGTGGCTATGTGTCTTTGTTATCTCGATGACGTCGTGGTCTTTTCGCCCGATTTCCCTTCACACCTACTTCGCCTTCGGCATGTTTGACTTGTCTAACCAACGCTGGCCTTCAACTGAACCTCAAGAAAGGCCGCTTCGCTGCACGGGAGCTGATCATCTTAGGACACATCGTGTTCAAGCACGGCGTCTTACCGGACCCTGCAAAACTTCGGGCAGTCGCAGAATTTCCCAAGCCGACGGCTATGAAGGAACTTCGGAGTTTTGTAGGCCTATGTTCCTATTTCCGGCGCTTTGTTCGCAATTTTGCATCTATCATATCACCATTGACCCAGCTTCTTCGCGGTGAAGTGGCCCTCTCCACCTGGTCCCCTGAATGCGACATCGCCTTCGCAACGCTGCCCCGCCTGCTCACTTCCCCACCTATTCTTCGGCACTTCGATCCGACAGCTCCTACCGAAGTACACACAGACGCCAGCGGAGTAGGGCTCGGCGCTGTCCTCGCCCAACGAAAGCCAGGCTACTCAGAATACGTAGTCGCTTACGCAAGTCGCACGCTGACGAAAGCGGAAACTAATTACAGCGTGACCGAAAAAGAGTGCTTAGCTCTGGTGTGGGTGCTTGGAAAGTTCCGGCCGTACTTATACGGCCGCCCGTTCGACCTCGTAACCGATCACCACGCGCTTTGTTGGCTCGCCACGTTGAAAGACCCCCTCTGGCCGCCTAGCACGATGGGCACTCCGCATCCAGGAGTACGATATTCGAGTCGTATACCGCTGCGGACGCAAGCACTCTGATGCCGACGCCCTGTCCCGTTCACCTTTACCTCCAGATCCGGCGTGCGGAACCACTTGTGTCCACCCCTCGTCATCTCTCGATCTCGACTCGATAGCCACCGAACAACGTCCTGACCCGTGGATCGCATCTCTTCTTGATTATCTATCTGGCACGTCCGCCCTTCCTGTGTCTCGGTCCATCCGACGCCAAGCTTTTCCATTACACCATCCGCGATCAACTGCTTCACCGCCGCAACTACTCTGCTGATGGCCGCCGGTGGCTACTGGTCATTCCACGCAGCTTGCGATCACGAGTATGCGCCTCTCTCCACGGCGATCCGCAATGTGGCCACGCCAGAGTGTTCAAAACATACGAACGCCTTCGCCATTGCTATTACTGGCGCGGTATGTACAATTACGTGCGGAAATTCGTGCAGTGCTGCCCTGACTGCCAACGACGCAAATCGCCACCGCTACGTGCCACAGGTGCATTGCAGCCGCTTCCATGCCCTGCGAAACCGTTCGATCACGTTGGCGTCGACCTCTACGGTCCCCTTCCAATGACACCGGATGGGAATCGCTGGATTATAGTTGCTGTCGACCATCTGACACGCTACGCCGAAACTGCCACTTTGCCGAGTGCTACCGCTCGGGATGTCGCCTCTTTTGTCCTACATCACTTCATACTTCGACATGGCGCACTTCGAGAGCTCCTTAGTGACAGAGGACGCGCTTTCCTCTCCGAGGTTGTCGAAGCCATGCTTTCTGAATGCAACATCATTCATCGAACGACCACGGCACACCATCCGCAGACTAACGGGCTCACAGAACGGTTTAACCGCACGCTGGGTGATATGCTCTCGATGTACGTGGCATCTGACCATGGTAATTGGGACCGTGTTCTACCATACGTAACATTCGCGTACAACACCGCGATACAAGCAACTACGGGATTTTCGCCTTTCTTTCTCCTTTACGGACGCGAGCCTTCACATATCATCGACACTGTACTTCCCTTCCGCCCTGATGCTTCCGAGTGTCAACCTATCTCCGACGTAGCTCGACAAGCCGAAGAGTGCCGCCAGCTCGCTCGCACTTTTACATCGCAAGAGCAGCAATGCCAGAAAGAAAACTGCACCACCTCACTTCCATATCCTAGCTATGTCCCAGGGTCTTGTATGGCTGTCTGTCCCATACCAAACTCCAGGACTATCCTCGAAGCCCGTTCCAAAGTACGAAGGGCCCTACCGCGTCTTGGAGCAAACCTGTCCGGTCAATTTTCTTACGAGCCAGTTCCTCGATCGGATGACATGCGCCGGCGTGGACGTGACATCGTCCATGTTTCACGTCTCAAGCCTTATCATGAGCCTCTGCCTCAAACATCTTAGGTCGCCAGGATGGCTTTTTTTCAGCGGGGGCGATTGTGGAGAAGAAGATGTGCCTTCATCCAGCAGCATCGCCAAAGCTTGGCTCGCTCGGCTCGTGTTTCTGATCGCTGCTGTCCCGCTGGACTGTGCCTCTCGCTGCGTCGTCGCTGACAAGCGTATCGTCGCTGAACTGCTAATAAACCTCTTCAGAATAGATAGATAGATAGATAGATAGATAGATAGATAGATAGATAGATAGATAGATAGATAGATAGATAGATAGATAGATAGATAGATAGATAGATAGATAGATAGATAGATAGATAGATAGATAGATAGATAGATAGATAGATAGATAGATAGATAGATAGATAGATAGATAGATAGATAGATAGATAGATAGATAGATAGATAGATAGATAGATAGATAGATACGTACAAAGTCGCCGAAGTTCGCTAAGAAATGCTTCGCATTTAATATTGGAAAGCATTACGCATGGGAAACGCATCGACAGTATGTTTATCCTCTGAGGATGTAGATGCGGTCACTGACCAAGTCAAGGTGAAAAACACAGAGACGTTTCGGAACCCCTACGGGTTCCTTGTTCACACTAAACAGGCAAGAGCCGATGTCGCTTTTTTATGCTAAATTGTGACGTAATGAACGGGCGTAGCTGGCAGGTAGATTCCCATCCGTCCTGTTGATAGTGTCCTCGGTCGTCTGGATAAAAACAGATTCCAAAAGTAGTCTCGTGGTCGAATTCTTTTCTTTGGCTATTATAGCGGCGTTGTCCCAATCGATGAAATGACCGCGATTATCGGCGTGCTCAGCCAAGGCGTTTGATGCTTTCTTGTTGTTGCTCACGTCCCTTTGATGCTCCTTTAATCTCCTGGTGAAGTTGCCAGTTTCGCCGATGTAACTGCAAGTGCAGTCTGCGCATGGCACCTTATACACAACACCGGGATATCGCTTGCTCTCTAGGCGATCCTTCACGTTTACAAGCTGATTCCTGAGCTTGTTGGCCGGCATGTGCGGAACGCGAAGGTCATATCTTGAAAAGATACGGCTTAGGGCTTCGCTGACCCCAGGAACATATGGGACGCCGGCGCGTCTTCGAAACGACCTGCCCTGGGATGGCTTAGGATGGAGGACACGATCTTCAACATTCTTAATAAACTTCTTCGGATACCCGTTCGTCAATAGTTCTCGATGTATTGTTTGAAGCTCTTTCCTCATTGCATCGTCACTTGATCATATTCGTGTTGCCCGCGTCACCAGGGAAGAAACAACAGATTGCTTGTGGCAGGCTGGGTGGCACGAATTGAAATTCAGGTAGTGTCCGGTATGCGTCGCTTTCCTGTGCACAGCAAACGAAAGGCTAGTTCCGGTACGAGTCACCTGGGCATCGAGGAAAGGAAGGCTGCTGTCACACTCATATTCTGCGGTAAACTGTATGGCGGCTTCTACAGAGTTTAGAAGACCCAGGAGCCGTGGGGCATCACTCTTACTGACAATGCAGAAGCAGTCGTCCACATAGCGGATCTTATCTTCGTTCCCAAGCCCAAGATATTCGTCCGCTATGTGGACGACTGCTTCTGTATTGTCAGTAAGAGTGATGCCCCACGCCTCCTGGGTCTTCTAAACTCTGTAGAAGCCGCCATACAGTTTACCGCAGAATATGAATGTGACAGCAGCCTTCCTTTCTTCGATGCCCAGGTGACTCGTACCGGAACTAGCCTTTCGTTTGCTGTGCACAGGAAAGCGACGCATACCGGACACTACCTGAATTTCAATTCGGGATCGCACAGCCACTGTAGGAATTGGACCACATCGATCAGGTACAATCCGCCTTTTAGGGCGTGGGACACGACAGGGCTCAGTTCTTTCCCCCCACTCTATTCAATTTGCACTTGAAGGGCTACCTCGACTACTCGACCAGATCGATGATGTCGCTAACGCTATTTATGTGGACGATATCACTATCTGGTCTACACGGGGTTCCGACGGTGCTATTAAGGAGCGACTACAGCAAGCAGTCGACACAGTCTCCGAGTACGCGAGGAAAGGCGGCTTAGGATGTGCTCCGCTAAAGTCGGAACTCAGAATCATTCGCACCAGCGGCACTGCCCCTGTCCCTCCTATCACTGTGCACGTGGATGGTATACCCACACCATAGGTCAGCCGTGCTCGCATTCTTGGCCTACATGTCCAAACGGATGGCAGGTCCAACTATGCTGTTGCCCTTCTATACAGACAGACTGAGCAAATTCTGGCCATGATTCGGCGGGTCTCTAACAGGCGCTCGGGCCTTCGAGAAGAGGACCTGTTGCTCTTGGTGTAGGCGTGCGTAATCAGCCGTCTTACGTACCATCTCCCATTTCAGCGGTTGACCCGAGCACAACAGTTTCGCATTGAGGCAATGATTCGCAAAGCGACGAAGCTGGCCCATGGCCTCCCGCACTATACTTCCACATGCCGTCTCCTTTACTTAGGGGCGCATAACACACTAGGTAAATTCCTTGAGGCACATTGGGTCAGTCACCGCGAGTGCCTCTTACTGACCCCTACTGACCGCCATCTACTCACATGGTTAGGATACTCTGTCCCACCACTCGAAACTGAAACCCGCTCAACGACCTTATCGCCCGCAATTCGCAAGCTACTCAACATTCATCCCTTGCCACGTAACATGCACCCCGAGCGTGACAAAGGACGGCTTAAATCCCGTGTGCAATACCTTAGCCGCATGCTTGAAAACACCCCGGAACCACAGACTCTATACACGGACACAGCACCCAATCAAGAGGGCTGCACTTCGGTAGTGTTAGACGGCACCGAATCGCTGAGGGACTCTGTTTCAATGCGCGGAACTAACACCGCTTACGGAGAAATGCTTGGTGTTGCTCTCGCTATTCGACACGCCCTCCACGTTCGAGTGGAAGTGTATATACTGATGGACTCGCAACAGGCGTGCCGGGCGTTCTTATCAGGACGTGGCATCCCGAGAGCGGCACAACAGATCCCGCAAAATGCTTCACCCACATCTTCCCGAATACACTTACTTTGAACCCCTGGTCATACCTCGCTACCGGGGATTGAACGCGCACATGCAGTTGCCCGCGAAATTTTCCTCCGGGAGGCTCGGCATGTTGAGGCCACCAGTTCAGGGTGGGGGATCCTTTGCTGCGTGACGGAGACATCCTCCGTCATTGTCAACACCTTCTCTGCACTTACCGCGCGCAACCGCCGTCTTTCACGCGAGAGGACGCAGTGGCACTACGTCAGTTACAAACCGAAACTTTTCAAAATCTTGTCTCTCTCAACAAATTCTACGCACACTGTCATGCAGACAATTGTCCGGGCTGTGGCAGGTCACCCTCAGTGTTCCATGTCACGATCGAGTGCACCGCAAGCCTCTTCCCTCCGTTGCTACCCGTTACGCAAAAAAGAGCAGTGGTACGATGACCTCCGCGACGGACCTCCCGAGGTCCTCCGATTATACAGCGGGCTCGATACATCACAGGAATCATCCTAGGGACCCCGAACTAGGGGTTCCTCCCATGCTCTTCGCTCAATTGAAATTATTAATTCTCCTTGCTGCGCAAACTCATAGTTTTCGTTTCTGCGCATGTGTATGCCTGTCGTAAAAATTCTCGTTTGTCTACGATGCCTAATAATTACGCGTATGCAAACTCACGTGTACAAACAATAAAAATCAAGAACTTTGCTTTAGAAGTGAATACTGTATTAACTGCTTCTTCTATTAGTGTTTTTGCAGTAGTTTTCAAGCAAGGTGGCACATATTTTTTCTGCTTGAACTCTGATGGCGAAGGTGCCGTTGAAGGTCACGTGAGCACTCGCATGTCTGCACCGAATAGTAATAAAAAAGCAGTCATTATCTTGCCCTACCGATGTTATGAATATGAAGGTTGTCATTTAGAAAAGTTGTCTCGAGAAAATGCTCACTTTCAAATGGGACGAATTGTATATGTTTCACATCTCATGTTTTTACCCTATATAACAGGTACATTTGCCGGAGCTCCAGAAGGGGGAAGCAACACGTACTCCGTCTTCTCCACGGATGGTATAAATTTTGTTTACCATTTTTTGAATATTTTTTTCTGTATGAGTAGAACTATCACTCCTTTCAAATGAAATACCATGAATTCTAGCAAAAAACGAGTCACTGTAGTATTTGTACCAGGTGAAATCTGAAAATTTATATCATGAATTTTATCTGAAAGCTGTCCAAGCCAGTCTCGCTCCGGTCGCTTCAATTTTGGCCGCTTTATTTTAAACCCACTGTGTAACTCTCCCAATACGATGTTTTACGTAATAATGAAATCAGTAGTGTGAAAGGGCTGCCAAGTGGTAAACGTCCTTAAAATGCAAGAAAAAGGATGCCGTCGTATTTCTATAGGCGTCTTTGTTTTCATAACGATGAGGGAACGACTGTGCTTTGTTATACGGTGCGTCCAACATTCGTTGCGCAGCGAGCACTGCTCACGAAGGAATATGGACTTATTGGACTTAAGTGCAGGACACTTGACGATTGCCTGTTCCCGGGTGGATGTGCTACTAGGCGTGACCAGGCCCATCGAGCCCTACTAACTTTCCTAAAGAAAACCGATTTGGCCTCGCGCTTATAAACATTATTCCATGTGACTACTTATTTGTGTTTACGTCTGTGTTATTTGTTTTGTTTGTTTGTTTTTCTCTTTCCTCTTCTCTCTCTCCTTTTCTTCCCTCATTTCTTCCTTTCCTCTGTGTTTCCCCTTCCCGAAGGAGCAGGCAGGCGTTGTGCCCCTCTAGGTGGCAGTTGTCAGCTGGCAGTTGTCAGCCTATTTCCTCTGCGTCTTCGTGTTTTTTATGTATGCAAACCAAATAACAATAAACTAACTCCGACCAAGATATAAAGTAAAACGAAGAGCCCTAGAAAAGACGTAATATTGGCTTAGCGTTAGTCGTGCGCTTTTAGAACCAGTATTTCCTTCGTCGCTATCACTTAATTGCATTGAATTTATCAACGTTAATTGCGGCTTGAATCGTTAACGTGTCAATTATATAGTTGTAAGTCACCTGAAATAATCTTGGAATGAGGCGTTCATTGCGTGTTAAATTTGCCTGCGTTTTCTTTCGATAAAGAACGCTAGCACCCGCGAACAATTACAGCTGTAAACTATAGATATCGCTCATGTGCCGCTGCTCAAGCTCTTTCGAGAGAAGTAGGAAGGCTACGCTTGCTGATTCTTTTTAATAATAATATCTGGGGTTTAACGTCCCAAAACCACGACATGATTATGAGAGACGCCGTAGTGGAGCGCTCCGGAAATTTAGACCACCTGGGGTTATTTAACGTGCACCTAAATCTAAGTACACGGGCCTCAAGCATTTTCGCCCCCCATCGAAAATGCAGCCGCCGCGGCCGGGATTCGATTCCGCGACTGATTCTTTGTCACCGCATCGTACAGCGCTTCACCTTGTTGGATTGTTCGATGGGATTCGTGCATTAAGTTTTAGTGAGATCAGCGTCAGTATCTGCTGACGCAGCGGTGTTGTCGCATACGGCGGTCATCGTAGCTTTAAGCTTTGACAGGCAACGCGGCATCATTTAGTGTGTGCAACAACCTGCTCGTGTAGTTCCGCGAAAGCGCATTAAAGGTACATGAGCCTGGGCAAAAGTAGTCTCCACTACTCAAGAACATAAACGTTCCATGCGCTGATATCCAGAAAATGAAAGGTGTGCAAGCATTGATCTTCGTAAGTTTGTCGTAACGCTTTACCTGCGCATAAATCACACGCACGCGCGCGCGCACACACACACAAACACAGACACACACACACACACGCACACGCACACACGCATGCACGCATGCATGCAAACACACATATAAACACACGCACAAACGCACACGCATACAAATACACATAGATACAAACACACGCACGCCTACAAACACGCGCGCGCACACACACGTACACACACATTCACACATACATACAAACACACGCACGCACACAAACACACACGCAAACACAAACACGCACGCAAACACAACCACGCACTCACACACGCGCGCGCGCACACACACAAATACACACGCACGCACACGAACACCCAAACGCACGCACGCCCCCCGCCCTCGCGCTCAACTGCGGCAGTGTTATCGCAACGTCAGGGGCGAGTTTTCATGGCGCCGTCGTCAAAAGGCATGAAGCCTAATGCGATGACAATATATGGCTTGGTGAAGCGACGCTGTATCGCCAACAACTAGTTTCACAGCTCAATGAAGTCATCTTGTCGCTTTACATTATGAGCAATGAGCTATATTCCGTGAACGCCCTCTTCTTCCTTTTTTTGTTTTGCAGATCAGCAATCCTTGATAGATCCCAGCAGCGGAGGTAAGTAGCTGACCACAGCGTATCCCTTGTGAGAAATTACTGCATGTATTAATAAGCGTGTAAACGTTCGGGCTTTTCTGGCTGCCAAGGTTCGTCGCGATGCCCGAACGGTACTCACCCACGAGGTGCGGCACAGGCGATGCGGCCTCCCCCATGAACGCGGCCATTACCCGAAAGCACCCATCGCCCCACGAAATGTAGCCCTAGTGAGGCAAATACCTCGTTATTAGCCAAAGTACAGCAGCCTTATACGTCACAACCACGGAATCGACATCGATCTATGCGGAAGCCCTTGTCTCCATGGCCTTTGAACAATGGCATCGCAGTATTTCTGCCGAATATAATTTTCGTATGAAATACATTGCCCGACCGATCTGCAGCCTGGGCTTTTCCCGCCTGCTTTGGGGAGACGATTGCCAGGCCGAACGCGCTGTTCGATACTTTCGGTAGGCGCTCACTCGTCCCTATCGCTACACCGAACGTCAGATGGAAATGTGCAGTGTGCCGCTATTTCGTGGAATTGTTTTTAAATGCGAATGCATTTCTTAGTCGTGCTATGTCAGGCGGCGTTGTCCGGCGTTGTCCGCGGAGGAGGAGGATAGGTTGAGGAGGTGTCCGCGCGCCGGCAGGTGTTATCTCTCCGCTCTCACTCCCTCTCCCATAGCAACAGCTGCGGGCGCGCGCGCTTATCCTCGCCCCTAGCAACCGGAGCATGTGGTGCGAGAGAGTAGAGGAGAGGGTAGGTGCAGTGCTTCGCCGCTCCTTCTCTCACCGTTCGCTCTCTCTCCTCCCTGCGCCCCACTCTCCCGTCCGCTCGCGCCTCACTCTCGACCGTTCGCTGGCTGGGCGCCTCTCAAGGCGATGGCAGAAGTCGGTGTCGGCGCAAGAAATGCATTCGCATTTCCTCACGATTCCCTTCGGGGAGGTGGGGGGCATTTTTATTTAAGAGAGTTACTCTTAAAGCTCCTAAAACGTCCGCCCTCAGCAAAAAAGCCTCCCGCGCCGTTGCCAGCACTCACCAAGCCACAGCTGCGCACCACCTGGATTTAACCTCACTTAGCCGCGCATGCGCTGAGGGAGCAGCCGCCTCCAAGCCACGCCTACCGGAGGAGAAAGTCCGGGTAGCCGCCGCGCAGAGTTTGCCCGGCGTGGCACGAGCTGAGTGTGAGCGACTTAAAGCCCGCGCCTCTACCGGGTGCGTCACAGCCAGATTTGCTCGTTAGTTTCTGGCGCTGGAGTTTGGACATTCTTGCAATGTTTGTGACCGGCTGTGATTCGACTCTACTCTGTCTACGCCAAGGAAAGACCTAGCATCACCAAGAAGGCCACGTAAAGCTCCTAAGATCAACCAGCTTCACTGTTTCTTAAGCTTTACACGGCTAATGTAAATTTCCGTTTTTTTCTTTTTTTTTTAACAAAGCAACCGCATGTTCTAGAGATCGACATACGGCGCAGAAAAACGCGAATTTCGAACTGTGAGCGTCCTATTGACGGTGCTACAGCGCTTGTGTCCAGGTTTTCATACCATCAACAAAAAATCACCTACTGAAAATTGCACGACCACATCTGTACGGTAATTGCCTCTCCCATCATTGTCTTCACTCTAGGTAAAGATGACAAGTAAGTAATGTAATAAAATGCTTTCTATCCTTCATTGCTGACATGCAATATCATCTTCCTCTGTAACTACGATTGCTTCACCAATGCAGAAGCTGTAGTAGCAGACATATATATATATATATATATATATATATATATATATATATATATATATATATATATATATATATATATATATATATATATATATATATATATATATATATATATATATATATATATATATATATGCATACAGGGTGTTTTTTTAACAATGCCGATTTTTGATAAAAATTCTATGACCGTCAGGCTCCTGTCGTTTTCGCACGTAAACTCTATGTCGTGGCGGAAATACTTTCCCACAGCTAATGTGATGTTGACGCGACTAATTAACAAAAGCTTTCTAATTAATTTTTCTATTATTTGCTTGAGTGCTATTGTTTATATCAGAAAGTTGTATTCCTTCATAATTTGTGGCATGCCCATTTTTTAGCTGCAGCGAGGGCGTAGAGAAAGAGCATCAGCCTCGCATGCAAGAGGTCCGTAGTTCGAATCCCGGTGCCGGACAATTCCCAACCGGATTTAAAAAAAACAATCCGCGTGATGATGGAATTGAGTACGCATATGATTGTCTCGAAATTTGAGTACGCATATGATTGTCCGTCCCCACTCTATTTTCTCCTACTTACAAGGTAAGAGGAGCCGACGCTGAGAAGTTGGCGCTGGCTTCGCTGCAACTGGTGGAACATGTCGAGCCGCAGCGCATTGCACGCATGCGCCGCAGAACGCAGCGCACAAACACGAGCCGCTGTCGCGCAGCCCTCCCACTGTTTGCTGCATGTGTTTGTATACGACTTTACAGCCGCCGCGGAACGAAAAATTCTGACCAAAATTTTCAGGGCATTTTCAACGTTACCGTTTCGTGATATGAGACTCATACGAGTACCATAAAAATAGGTTGTTGTTGCCTGCAGAGATGCAGAGTGTTATTATCTCATTATTTCACTGAAATAACTATGCGCCGCCTATGTACCGCTACCTTCTACGGCTCGATGTTGGAGCAAGGATAGCGCTGTATCCGGTTTCAGCATAATCCCTGTGCGAACGCATGCTTTTATCGGATAAACGTTGCTGCTGTGCCGCCTTGTGTAAGCGGTATACTCTGAAATAAATGAATAGTAATCCATGTCAGCCGGCGGAAAAGTAACCCTTACCATAGCCCGTCTGGTTAACCCGTAGATGTTCTTTTTTTTTTTTAATGTGGGAGTTCTCACTAATGGAAGTTTATGGGCTGATTAACGCGATGGCGTTACACAATTCATGTCGCAGAAAATGTAGTGTTGGCGTCGGTGACGGTGTTGGAGGCGTTTGTTGTGAGCGAAAAGTCGCCGACGTCCGTGAGCGAAAAATCGCGATGGTTGCAAATAATAAAAACCCGGCTTCGAACCTGAATCGAACCCAAGTCTTCATCGCGGTCTTCTGCCACGAAACAACGCCAGTGCTTGAAACTGCCTTGGACTAAAACCCAATACCGTCGTCACGTCCAGCAAGAAGTCACGGTAACCGATGATGTAATACTGCCTGGCATAAGCGTAGAATCGCACCACATGTCACACCATGTGCGTGACCGTTGGGCGGGTCGATGCTCCTAAGTCATCATGATGGTTGGGTTATAATGCATCATCATCATCAGTCACAGCAGCAAAAAAGTATTCAGCTACCTAGGTGCGCGTATTGCCTTATTACAAACGCGTAGTGGATACTTCCCAACACTACTTGCAGTGGGCATCCTATAGGGGGTTTTACACAGATCATCGTCGCACGCATGGTTCCCTCCAAGCACGGTTGAGGTACTCACCGAGGAACGAAGTCGAGTCACAAGGCAGTGCTTGATGGAAGTAGAAAGACTCTGAAATATAGTGACGGAATCGAGCATTGTATTCCCGATTTGACGATTATTTGTCTTTAGAAAGTCACAGAAACTGTCCCGTTGCTTCGCCTGGCCGACAAGTCTTTGTACGACCCGAATGAGTCGTGCACGCATGCGCGGTGCGCCCCAGAGCACGAACACCAACCGCCGCATCTCAGGCTCGATTGACAGAGCCTCACTTGTTTGCCGGTGTATAGACGTAAGACTCTGCCCAGGTGGCGCTGCGAAAAACGCCGCCACCAGCGCTCTCATCGCTGCCCTGGCCATAACTGGGTAGTGCCACGGCCGCTGGATAAAAAAGAAGCCTTCTTTTTTATCCAGCGGCCGTGGTAGTGCAAAGAGAGCCGTGCGCAAGCGAATGTGCATAGGCCGCTATAGAACCCCCCCTCTTTGGTTGGTGTTGACGCGCGGTTTCCTGAAAATAAAGGACCTGGAAAGCTTCTTCCGTCAACCCACCCTCGCTTCAGAAAAGTAGGAAGATCATCAAAGTGGACTGCGGGTCCAATGCAAAAGATGTTTCAGTTATTTCTACAACTCGCAAGTGCAAGCGAGCATCGCATGACATCGTGTTCGAGGCACTCCGACGTGCATCCCGTAACGCCAAAATGCGTTAAATTTGGGCATATATGAAGTGATGAAGTACATACACGAGCAATATCTTACGATCAGTGGTACGAAGCTCGCTTTATGAGGCATGACTGGCCCCGGCGATTTACGCCTTTGCAGTTGCATTCTCCCTTCATCTCTCGCTTTCTGTACGTCGGACTGTTTTATTAAGCATCCTAGAATGTGCTGTTGACGGTTGTGTTCTGTTTGTATATACCACAATTGGGTAGACGTGCGTGTGCACTTTCTCGGTGTACAACGAAAGGCAAAACAGTGGCCTCCGAGATGGCTCCGACAATCGCGGAGTCCACGGGCAAGAAAAACCTCACGGTGGTCACGACCAACATTTTGCGATTTACTTGTATGACGCACGTGTTAGCATTTGCTAGTTAAAGCCGGAACTTTGAGCCTTCAGTGCGTACGTGCGCGATGCTGTGTGGTGTCGACCAGTTCAGATTATGGGTGGTCGCGGAGTGCGCGATGTTTATCGCGCACTTTACCAGTCTGCATTTAACTGCTGCACGGCGTGCACCACGGTCTGAGGCTCTGCTGAGCTTCATAGTCAAGGTTACCACGGTTCTATGGCAAGGCTGCTTAAAACAATAACAGGAGACCCACACTATCACACTTTCTCATGCGACCGGCTCTGAAGAACGCGAGTAATTCACTTATCCAATACGTTCGCAATAACCCCTATCCAGCGCTCTCGCCGTTCTGCTTCGTGCAACAGCTACGGAAATCGGTAAAACTGAAGTCCTTTACGTCCGTAGCAATTCACAACGCAACAGTAGCGTCGACTGAGGCCTTCTTCGTAGCCCGCGGAGCTGTTGCGTCTGCTCTTGTTTTCGCCGTCGTTCTGGCAAGCACTTCATGGCGGTTCGGTTGCGCGTCCGACTATAGCGGAGAGAAATTAGTAGCTTTTTTTCTGAGTGTTGAATGCGCCAACACACCTAATATTTAGCTCAATCGTTCTTTCGCACTCGCTAGTTGCACCTGGTTGCACAGGAAACTGCGCAAGGGAGCCGGACTTTGCACTACCCAAAACTGCTCCGACAGGTGGCGCTACGTGTCTGCAAAACTCCAGAGTCTGACGTCTATAATCGCTCTCGCACTAACCTGCCACTGAAAAGCGTACGCGCATTCTCACAAGGCATGCTTGGCCGCCAAATTTCGGTCCCGGCGTAATTATTTTAGTTCATGGTCATTCGCAACATATTGAAAAATAAATAACCAATGTTTAAAAACACATGGAGAATTTACGTTATCCACGCTTCATGAGCTAATATGTAATGATAAAAAGTCGGGTGTATCTATTCTCTGTCCTTCCTCCTAGGCATGCAGCCATCAATTGGTTCGCCCTTTCGTCACTCTGCCTGGTATTCATGCTCACCCTGGCCATCCTAATGATTGTCGTCTTCACCGACAGTAAGTGAAATATGTGTAGGCACAAAACAACTCAGTGATGTAGTCACTTCTGACAAATCGTTTGCATGAGCGGCGTGGCTGCATTTTTTTTTTTTACCGATAGGCAGCACAGCAGTCACTTCCGTCCTGGTTAATTTTGTACGCAGATTTGATGACATCCACTCAATATAATTGTCGTGCACAATTTTGTGGCGCTGCGCTAATACTGTAGTTCCCACATAGTGACTTCTCTTCAACGTAACTTATACGCTGGCTGCTAAAAAGCCCTCCATTGCTGTTCAGTTATCAGTGGGATTCAATAACCAAGATAGGCAAAAATCGTGCGTGTAAAATTTTATGCTTGGTCAGCGACTTCGCCCAATACCGCCTACTGGATATTATTATATGTCGAAATTTTCTGATTCGATAAAGTGCAAAAAAAGATATTACGTGGTGCTCATCCTCAAAAATTGCGACCATCGAAAAATATATTCTTACTCATTTTTGGGCAACACAGAACTGCAGCAGCGAATCTTGTTTGCAGTTCTCTTCAGGATTTGTCAGCATATATAGCTAGTGATGATACCTACCGCAGCATGAATCACTACCCACAAAATCCTGTACGTGGTCTTCAAAACGTAACGAAATGCAAAGTTTGCAGCAGGCATCTTTAAATGTTGTGATAGACAAATCAAATTCTCTACTTCTATAGATCCAAACTGGTGACGAACACCAAGGCCGCACGTTTCAGCATCGCTGGCTAAAATCTGTACGGAGTGCTTAAGCGGTGATTTTGTTCCCTTTAGTCAACAATTTTTTCATCGTCTCTTCTTGGTGTCAGTTACTTAGCAAGCGTCTTTTTCTACGTGAGCAATGCTTTTGGCATTTAAACAGGCTACTCTACACATTTACCATTACAAGGCGAATGATACATTTGTATAAAATGGACATAAGCGATCTCTTTCCTATACTTTAGGACGAAAAAGACACATGTAATGGGAGAAATCCTCGGGCTGAGTACGTGGAGCTTGGCCACCTGAGAACACCTATCAAATTAGGGGAAAATTCACAGAGAACTGTCGGAGATGGTCGGCCGCTTTGTCGGGCATCTCTTTAGCCCTTATTTATTGATTTTTTTGTGCAGGTGATTTGTCTATAAGTAATCCGTAAGAAAGGCTACGTGTAGGGCTTGAAAAATTTCATGCCGGGCAGCTCATTGTCAGTTTCCCTGCAAGATATTTACACAGGTAATCACTAATAAAATTAGGACCACGTTATCATGCAATCAACCAAAGCAACAAGTAAAACCTCGTACAGTTTACTGGACATATAACCTACCCCTGTATATGGCCCCCATAGGCTGCGAGAGAGCAGCTGATTCACACGAAATCTCAGCAAGCATGCAAACATCACGGAGTAAGAGTGTCGACAAAACGTACATAAAAATACTTCAAGAAATCAACAGCGGCTGCACACCCTGAAGTTCCCATAAAGAAAGCAATAACATTCCAATAAGTAAAGGTGTAAGGCCGAGAGATACGATCTCTGCAATGCTAGTCACTGCGAAGTG
The DNA here is from genome assembly GCA_030522465.1 of Rhipicephalus appendiculatus. Taxonomy (NCBI): domain Eukaryota; kingdom Metazoa; phylum Arthropoda; class Arachnida; order Ixodida; family Ixodidae; genus Rhipicephalus; species Rhipicephalus appendiculatus. The sequence goes on from JALIZH010011383.1 coordinate 34,630, forward strand.
TGCAGGAGGTTTTTACAGGAGAGCCCTAAGTTCGGAACAGTCAGTATTAAGAGTTAGGGGAGAGTACCTTAGTAAGCTGCGATTCACTGTTGACATCATCATGCTTAGTAACTCGTGGGACGAACTGCAAAAGCATGATTAGTGAATTGGACAAGCAAAGCAGAATGGTTGGCCTAAAAATTGATGCGCACAAAACTGAAGTAACGTTCACGAGTCCCGGAAGAGAGGAACGCATTGCGATAGGTAGCGAGGCCCCGGAAGTGCTAAAGGAATACGTCTATTCAGGACAGCTATACTGACCGCAGATCTAAACCATGACACTGAAGTAATTAGAACAATAAGAATTAGAATGTTTGGCAGGTATTCTCATATCAGGAATGGCAGTTTACCAGTACTACTGAAAATAAAAGTATAAAACAACTGCATCTTACCGGTACTTACGTACTTACAAAGCAGAAACCTGGTGACTTACAAGGAGGGTTCAACTGAAATTGAGGACGATGCAGCGGGCATTGGAAAGAAAACTGATAGGTGTAACCTTAAGGGACAAAAAGAGAGCAGAGTGGGTGAGGGAACAAACGCCCGTTAAGAATATCTTAGCCGTAATCAATAAGAAATGGGCATGGGCATGGCATGTATCTCGAAGGCAAGGTAATTAAACGCTGGTCCGAAATAGTAACAGACTGGTTTCCAAGAGAAGGCAAGCGTGTGATCGGGACGCAGAAAGTTAGGTGGGCAGATGAGCTTAAGAACTTTGTTGGTACGACGTGGCAGCAGCAAGCACAATACCGAGTTATTTCGAGAAAAATGTAAGAGGCTTTTGCCTTGGAGTGGGCGCTGTCAGACTGCTGATGATGATCGCTCCGCAATCTCCCCCGAAGATTTCGTACACATGACAACCGCACCATGTTCTGTCCAGAAACAATAAAAGTTAACGAAACCATGGAGGTAACCCTTTCAGTAACGTAGCAACCACAGCTTCACGTACTTCGGAAAACAAGGGCAATAACAAAGTTCCTTTCCTCGATCGTCAACAACTTTGCAATCAAACCCCTTTTGCTGTTCCTAAATGCAAAAATGTAACACGTAGCACTTGTACGACATTGTCTACGCAGCCGCCCAAGCGAAAGAGAGCACAGGGACCGACGCAAAGGCACTCGATGGCGACGAAGGAGGCAGCGGACCGTCGCCACCGATGGACGTCATACTACGAGTTGGCTCTGGGACGAAAGTCACAAATGGTAGGCAACGCAGACGTGTTGTGCGCAGCACGCGTGGTGCCTGGGTCAGATGTCTAGGCTGCTTATGGTACGAGAACCGTCGATATCTAGGTCATATTTTCGTAAGCACAGAGCCTGCACCCAATATCCTGCGTGCCGCAGCCTTTGGAATGTAGTAGATAAAGCCCCTTTTTGTCTATTTGCACCTGAAACCACGCGCGTCCGAAGAACATCTAAATCTGTAGCTCTACTTTCACTGCAATGGTTTGGTATCATTTCACAAATAACTTCAATTATCCATTCATAAATATGTTTTTCTTCATTGATACATTTATATTTTAAGGCCACAAAAACTGAACAACACCGTACACTTATTGTATCAAGAATAAAGAATCGATCGCCCATCATGATGCTTGGCTTTTCTTAGCGGAAAGAACACTGCGAAAAGAACCAGGGCTTTCTGTCGCCGTTATACATGGTTGTAAGTTTACACATGCATGAAAAGCCGCCCTATAGTCGTTAGAGTGGCACATAGCGCTGCAGTACAGCTATTCTTCCGAACACTGTGGCTTGGGAGTGTGTTTAGTACCTAGGGGCGTAAAAGATACAGTGTAGTCTCACCGAACTCACCAGCACAACGACTTCTTAATTAATTCTAGAACTGTCGCAAGAATGGTCTGTCTGCAACAGCAGCATATCTGGGAGCACTGTATGAGGGCACCGTGGGCAGCAAGATAAACGCGTCTTTAAAGCTGCCTGCTGCTCCTTTTTTAAATGCGAATGCCTTTCGTAGTCGGGCTATGTCAGGCATCCGGCGTTGGCGTTGTGCGGCGTTGTCCGCGGAGGAGGAGGATAGGTTGAGGAGGTGTGCGCGCCGGCAGGTGTTAGATTGAAGCATCTTATTGCGAAGCTTAATCCGGTGGTGGTGGTGTGCGGCGTGACCACCCTTACTGCGCATGCGCAAACCCTTTCAAAAAAAAATAAAAAACCTCCTCTTTCCCTCTCTCCTCTAGGCATCCCTCCCCGCGGCAACCACACCCTCACTGCGCATGCGCCTCCCCTCCTCTCTCCCCTGCTACGATCCCCCCCTCTCTCCTCTAGGCATCCCTGCCCGCGCCGTCCACACTCCCACTGCGCATGCGCCTCCCCTCCTCTCTCCCCTGCTACGATCCCCCCCTCTCTCCTCTAGGCATCCCTGCCCGCGCCGTCCACACTCCCACTGCGCATGCGCGTCCCACCTCTCTCTCCTCTCCTACGCTCCCCCCTCTCTTCTCTAGGCATCTCTGCCCGCAGCGTCCACACTCCCACTGCGCATGCGCGCCCACTCTCTCTCTCCTCTCCTACGCTCCCCCCCCTATCCCTCTCTCGCCTCGCGACGCCGACACAGGCAGCGTCAGCTAGCGAGTTTCTTGGTTGAAAAACCCGACTGCTCGCGCTGCACAACGGTTCACTGGCCACCCCGTATATATGGCAATGGATCTTGACCTCCAAGGTGGTGCCGGTGGGAGATTTCTCCTGGGCGTTGTTGAACAATAAAAATTCGCAGCATGCGCGTTAACTAAAAGCGGACTGCGAGTCTCTGTGTCCAGTTGGAGTCTTCTGTCTCTCATTGCACATTAGCAACGATTGGCATGTTCCAGTAGGAAACACCGCTCCATCGCTGCGTGCTTTACGCATCCACAGTTTTTAATGCGAATGCATTTCTTAGTCGGGCTATGTCAGGCATCCGGCGTTGGCGTTGTCCGCGGTGGCCTCGGCAGGTGTTATAGTGAGTGGAGAGGAGGAGCGTGCTCTGGTGCGTGAGGGCGCTCGCATCGCGGGAGCTTGGCGGAGCTATATATGAAAAAAAAAATTGAAAAAAATAAAAAAAGAAAAAAAAGAACAAAAGAAAATTAAGAAAAATTTTAAAAAATAAAAAAAAGAAAAAAAACAGAAAAAAGCAAAAAAAAACAGGCGCTGCGCCGTGCTCCCGACCAGGCTGCAGAAATTAGGCGCCTTTTCCTTCTTCGAACCACAACCACCATATATAAATGGAGTGAAGCGCGCGCGAAATGCATTCGCATTTCCTCACGATTCCCTTCGGGGGAGGTGGGGGCATTTTTTTAAGGCGAAAGCCTTTAATGTCTCATGCTCACGTCCGTTCGTCCGTCCGTGCCCTGGCACGGTGCCAGGTGGCCGCCGGGGCGCGCCAACACACTCCTGTCACGATGGACTCTACAGCGCTCGCCCTTTGCTTGCGTAGCATCGCTGTGCCCAGCGTGTCTAATCATGCAAGAAGGGAGACGCGCGCATCGCGTTCCATTCTGACCGACCCCGTCTCAATGGGCACAGGCGTTCGCCGACACTTTGGAATTTACAAAGCGCCCTTAAATTTTTAAGTGGCTGGGAAGCGTGGTTGCATTAAAAAGTACTGGCAAGAATTTCTAGAAACTTCGTATTGTTGATTTCAATTATAACACTGGTGTTGAGAACCCCAATATGAGGATCCTGGTGCCGCGGAACACATGTAACGTATTTTTGTTTAAAAAAAGCGCTTTCTATTTCGACTTCGAGGAGGTGGTATTCCAGTGACGTGTTAACACGGTCCGATTTAGGTCGACGAAGCCTTGTCTGACTGCATGCGTGGAACGTCGCCCTTTTTCCCATAGCCTCATGCTGAAAACAAACGCCGATGCTACGCCTCCTGCCGAGCGTTCGCTGCCGTACCGTTTAGTCATGCGACATGACGTTGGCAGCTGCTTCAGAGGGGCAGCTCTACGAGCTGCGTGTGTTTACCAAGGAACGCTGCGAGAGGCGCTGGCCACTGTACCAAAAAAGGGACTGATGGTATTCAATGATCCCAGTGATCATTGACGTAAGAACTGGTGCTCGCCCAGGGCTAAGAAACACCGAGGGTAGTAAGCGAGTACAAGTGCCTCGAAGTATGGATAAATGAGGGTGATAGGTACATGGAGGTACAGGAAAAAACCTCGGCAGCAAAGAGAAAGAGGAATGCCGCAATAATGAAACACAGAGCGAGATGGGGACACAATAGGAACGAGGTGCCTCGAGGTCTGTGGAAAGGTGTAGTGGTTCCGGGGCTTACA